>BLSH010314447.1:1155244-1175401 GCA_018402905.1 Glandirana rugosa | reverse complement strand
GCTGCCCATTCCTTTTGGCAAAAAGCCTCCAGTTCCTGGAAAGTCTTGGGCTGTCTTGCATGAACTGCACGTTTTGAGATCTCCCCAGAGTGGCTCAATGATATCGAGGTCAGGAGACTGAGATGGCCACTCCAGAACCTTCACTTTATTCTGCTGTAGCCAATGACAGGTCGACTTGGCCTTGTGTTTTTGATCATTGTCATGTTGGAATATCCAAGTACGTCCCGTGCGCAGCTTCCTGGTTGATGAATGCAAATGTTCCTCCAGTATTTTTTGATAACATACTGCATTCATCTTGCCATCAATTTAGACCAAATTTCCTGTTCCTTAGTAGCTCATACATCCCCAAAACATCAGCTATCCACCTCCGTGTTTCACAGAAGGAATGGTGTACCTTTCATCATAGGCCTTGTTGACTCCTCTCCAAATGTAGCATTTATGGTTGTGGCCAAAAAGCTCAATTTTGGTATCATCACTCCAAATGACTTTGTGCCAGAAGGTTTGAGGCTTATCTCCGTGCTGTTTGGTGTATTGTAAGCGGGATACTTTGTGGCATTTGCATAGTAATGGCTTTCTTCTGGCGACTTGACCATACAGCCCATCTTTCTTCAAGTGCCTCCTTATTGTGCATCTTGAAACAGTCACACCACATGTTTTCAGAGAGTCCTGTATTTCACCTGAAGTTATTTGTGGGTTTTTCTTTGCATCGCAAACAATTTTCCTGGCAGTTGTGGCTGAAATTTTAGTTGGTCTACCTGACCAAGGTTGGTTTTAACAGAACCCCTAATTTTCCACTTCTTGATTAGAGATTGAACACTGCCGATTGGCATTCTCAATTCCTTGGATATCTTTTTATATCCCTTTCCTGTTGTATACAGTTCAACTACTTTTTCCTGCAGATCCTTTGACAATTCTTTTGCTTTCCCCATGACTCAGTATTCAGAAACCTCAGTGCAGCACTGGATGAAAGATGCAAGGCTCTGTCAGGAGTCCAGAAACTCATTGACCTTTTATACACACATACTAATTACAAGCAAACAGATCACAGGTGAGGATGGTTACCTTTAATAGCCATTCAAACCCCTTTGTGTCAACTTGTGTGCATGTTATCAGGCCAACTTTTGATCAGGGTCATTTGGGTAGTTTCTGTTGTCATTATTTAAAAAGAGTAAACACAGTTGATTGATAATAAATGGATTCAGCCAATCACTAACCATGAGTGAAAGAAATGTTTTTGTGTTATTCATATTCTCTGAAAAATGGCCAAGAAATCATAAATTCTGCCAGGGTATGTAAACTTATGAGCACAACTGTCTCTGTAATGAGACTTAAGCTGACCATAGATCAATCAAAATTTGGCCGGTTCAGCAGGGACAGGCTCAATCCATCTACTGCCAGTTCCATTTACCTTAAATGTGAGGAGGGAGTAATTGGTTCAGTCATAATATGATCAAAAAAAAATATATGACCACCAATAATAACTGCCTCTTCTGCCAACCAAGGACAAGGACCTCTTCCCAACATTGCAGGGAGTAGTCCCACATCGGCCTCTAAATTACCTCCAAATTCACTTTTAGAAGCCACACTTCCAGGAGTGTCGATCATCATGGTCCTCCACAGCTCTCACTGGTTCCTCTCTCTGATCTCACATGACTGTAGGATACAGTAGTGACGTAAGGTTAGAGGGGGGACCACAGAGATTGACATTCCCAGAAGTGTTGCTTTTCAAGTGAATTTGGGGGGACCTGTTCTCTGCGATAGAGCAGCATTGAACAGTGTGGGCAGCAGGCAATGTAAATATTCAGCCTCTGCTATACCGATATGTGATTTCCTGAAAGTGTTTTATTGACAGGGTCTATAGAAGCTCTCAACATCCCCTGCACACCAGCAGGAATTTTAAACCAGGCTTACCATCAGGATGTGCCTGTACCAGCTGATGAAATGCGATGGTGAGGACTTCTAACCATGGAGATACACATACAGTACATACTGTAACCGCTGTTAGGCACTGGGATCAAACAACACGGCCACAGACACAAATGGGTGGCTTGATCAAATGGCCTTGTTCATGTGAATGGAGAGGGTAGAGAAACATGGTGCTGAAAGACCCTGTTGGCATTACTGGGAGAATAATAGCAATTGTGACATCATTTCACACCTAAAGTAAAGGGAAAAAAATGCTTAACTTTGCAAAGTCCAAGGTACAGTTATTGGTGTCATCCGGTAAAGAGAAAATTTGTTTGCTTCTCTTATGTATTTCACTCCTACAGGAGCATAGTTATAGAGTCTAGAGACTAAGCTCCTGTGGGAGTGAAATGCGTAGGAGGACCACGTTTGGAGACTCCTGGTCTAAACTAAGCTCCTGTAGGTGTGAAATGCGTAAGTGGAGCAGGTGGGTTTTCACTATATCAGGTGATACCAATAAATGTACCTTGGACTCTTTGAGATTGAGTGACTCCATTTTTTTTTTCCTTTGCTACAAGGCTTTCCTCATGGCTCAACCAACCAGAGGATGCTGGCTTCAAAGTGGTCCGTGTGCCATTAACATCTGTTAACATTGAAGGCAGAGTAGTAGGGACTAATTGCAACATAATTTCACACCTATCCAATCCTTACAACTTCCACCACCCTGAAAGCTTTTAGTTGAATTGAGAGATGGTCACCTCATATCCCTGGGCACCCTCAGCTTCAGGGACCTGACTTATAAGATATAACTGTGTGCAGATTGTGTGTACTATTGTAGATATATATATTCCGCCTTGGCTGAGGCTAGATGCATATCCCCTGTGTCCGCCCCCCTGACTCATATACTCAACCCTGTGGCTGTGGGGATCACGACCACTACAAGTAAGCATACAATATTATAGGAAAATTTGGTAAAATTGACAATGTGTGTATGCATATATTTTTGAAAAAGGTACGTGTTATATGATGTTCTAACATATATTCTCTGTGTAGAGCCTACTAAGAATAGTCCAGAAGAAACTTACTGTGAAACACGTCGATTATTCAAGTTTTGCTCACATGCTTGTAGTCTTGGTACTATGTATCCCATTTGTCGCATGTGCAATATAGCCAAGTTTGTAAATGACATTGTATAGGTTCCCCATCCAGTGGGGGCTAATCTAAACCCTTCTTGGATGTAGGATCCTGTTCACTATTTTTTATCTTTTTTGTATTTGTCTAATGGTACTAAACATAATATATTTTATTAAACCCCGTTGGTCTTGTGTGTGCCCATAAAGTCCATTTTCGACATGGGATTATCCTATGATATAGGTTTCAATTATTGAGGGACGGTGGCACGCCCTTAATGCCGTATCTCTTCCATATGTGTGCAGATATAGTTCACAAAAAAGAAGCTGAGCTTTTATGATATTGTGTGTTTCTATCCTTGATGGAGTTCTCCTTTCATTTTTGGAAAGCGCTCACACCTTACACAGAATTTGGTAATTTAATGTATATAGGACGTTATCACACAGTATAATTTTCACTTAAGTTCCTATTCTAAATACAGTTGATCCCCTTTGTAATTACAACGTTGAGGTAAAAAATGCTATTACCCATTTCTTTGTCAACCAATAATATTCCCTTCTTTCGTTTCCTGAATGGAAAAGTATATTCCACGTTCCTTTTTGTTTAGTCTCAAATTTTACTCCACTTTAAACATACTTTGTAAGTAATATATACTAATACAGTATAGGAATATGATACTGTAAGATATTGAGAGTATACATTAGAAATCAAGAAGAAAAAGCATGATGATAAAGCTGAGCTCCAGGCAAACTGTATTTCTGACTGTCCATCCAGTACTGAGAATAAAACAGATCTGCTCCACTGTATAGCCTTCTTTGGCAGAGTTGGCAAACTGGTTGTTCTTTGCAGTTACAGGTCTCCACCTTCACTCTTCCTCCCACTAAAATTAATAATGGGGTGCCATTCCATCCTCTAAAACCAATGATGGGGCACTATTCCTCCCACTAATACCAACGATGGGGCTCTATTCCTCCCATTGGCACCAATGGTGGGGCACCATTCCTCCCACTTGCGCCAATGATTGGGCACTATTCCCCAACTTATACTAATGATGGGCCACTATTATTCCCACTAACACCAATGATCGCGCGCTATTCCTCCCACTGATGCCAAAGATGGGGCACCATTTCTACCAATGAACTCAACTATGGAGCACTATTGCTCCCACTGATACCAATAATGGGGCATTATTCCTTCCACTGATACCAATGATGAGGCACTATTCCTTCCACTAAGACCAATGATGGGTCATTATTCCTCGCACTGATACCAATGATGGGGCACTAATCCTCCCACTGATTCTAATGATGGGGCACTATTCCTCGCACTGATACCAGTGATGGGGCACTACTCCTCACACTGATACCAGTGATGGGGCACTACTCCTCACACTGATACCAGTGATGGGGCACTACTCCTCGCATTGATACCACTGATGGGGCACTACTCCACCCACTGATACCAATGATGGGGCACTATTCCTCCCACTGACACCAATGATGGGGCACTATTCCTCCCACTGATGTCAGAGGGAGGAATGGTGACCCTATTACTGCTACCAATGATGGGACACTATTACTCCCACTAATATCAATGATGGGCCCTATTCCTCCCACTGACACCAATTATGGGGCACTGTTCTACCCTCTGTTGGCAGTGATGGGGCACTATTCCTCCCACTGATTGCAGTGATGGGTCACTATTCCTTCCACTAAAACCAATGATGAGGCATTGCTTATTCCCATTGAAGCCAGATTATTTTCTACTTCCATTGGCCACAGTATGGCCCCTCTAAAGCCTGAAGGACAGTAAGCTGGCCCCTTGTTTTAGAAACTTTTGAGGTCATGAAGGTAAGTTAGGGGAGGGGTGAGAAGCTGGGCCAGCACAGATAATATGTCACAGTACAATATATTGACAAACCTTAAAAAAGCCCATACACAGCAGCCTCAAACATCTGTGAACCCACATACTAGAAGCTATTAGAAGTAAAAGATCTAGGAACACAGAAGCATTACCAGATAAGAAGTCCAGTAACAATCCTTAACTAAAATGTCCACATGCCAGCAAAAAAAACAAAATACAGCTTTTACTATTCAGGGGTGTAAAAAAAAAAAAAAATTGCATTTCATTGACACTTGGATTTTATTGCTTCCCTGATTTTAAAATGACTCTCACTTGAGGTAAGGATTTAAAGGGTATAGCACATACAATTAGCACATTGGCCTAGCAGCAAAAGGGTCGCTGGTTCGAATCCCAGCCACGGCACTACCTGCCTGGAGTTTGCATGTTCTCCCTGTGCCTGCGTGGGTTTCCTCCAGCTACTCCAGTTTCTTCCCACACTCCAAAGACATGCTGGTAGGTTAATTGGATCCTGTATAAATTGGCCCTAGTATGTGCATGTATGAATGTGAGCTAGGGGCCTTAGACTGTAAGCTCCTTGAGGGTAGGGGCTGATGTGAATGTACAATGTATATGTAAAGCGCTGTGTAAATTGACAGTGCTTTATAAGTACCTGAAATAAATAAATAAAATAAATAAATATTGTAAATTAATATTATTAAAAAATGACCTTTCCTTTTTAATCTGCAGTCTCTGTAATCTTCTGAAAAATGCAATGCAATATGGCAGCCTGGAGGCACACTGTATACTTTTGGTGTACAGCATACCCCCAGAAATGCAATGTGCTGCTTGTGTGATCGATTCACTGATTCTTCCAGAAGTCTGTACTATGATATAGTCACATTTTAGGCATCCTCTGCAATACAAATGTCAGTTTTGGTGTGATACTTCCCAAGGGTTAAATACTTTCAAAGGCATGCAGACCCTGCAGCTTTTCCCATCAGAACACTTAAGAGTGTACCAGGTGATTATAACGAAGCAGTAACTCCCATTCAGAATCAGTCAGCAAAGCACATTGTGAAACAAACAGCTTTTTCTTCAGAGCAGAAAAAAAGGTAGGACTTTGAGTGAAGAATGTACATTGCAAAGATTTTAGCAGAGAGGATTGTGAAGTGAATAGTGGCCCATCATTTGCGTCAGTGGCAACACTTATGCCCCATTGTTGGTGTCAGTGGCAGGAATTATGCCCCATTGTGGGTGTCAGGAATTATGTCCCATCGTTAAGTAGTGGGAGGAATAGTTCCCCAAGAGCTGGTTAAAGGCAAGCAAAGGGCCGCAGTTTGGAGACCACTGAATTAGCAGAACAAGGCTTAATGCATATGAATGCTTGCCACCTTTCTGGTGCTGGGGAGCCACATGTGCCTTGTACAGCCACCAATACAATTGATTGACTGTACATAACCATGCTAGTGTAAACCGCAATTAATTCTCTCCAAACATGCCACTTTTGCATTCTAGGGGAAGCACCGTACATTTTTGGGAGATTTAGGGAGGGTTCACACCGCAATTTCTGTATTTCAGATGTGTTTCTGCATGCATGTTTTTGATGCTTTTTTATGCGTTTTGTTTCCCCTCTTTTTTTGCTCAATTCGGGACATGTGCTTTCCAGTGCTTTTTGATGCATTTTGCTACATTCCAGATGTGTTCCACAGAAAAAATGCAGCATATTCTACTTTTGTTGACTGCACTGGAAAGCACTGCACTGGTGTGAATTAGGGCAATTGGAATACATGAAAAACCATTGAGCATGCGTTTTTTTGATGGAGATTAAAAATGCAACAGATTACTCTAAGGACTGGCTCACACTATATGCAATCTGGATTTGTGCCAACTACATGAGTTTGTAGAGTTCAAATACCTGCATGACTAAGTCATGTAGAATTCCCTTACCATGCAGGTCCCTCATTTTCTTTTTTTATACCATATTGTTTTCTTTTGCAGTGCCCTTTGGCAGTTTAATTCATGGCACACCTTACAATGGAGTTGTATAACATTTTGTATTTTACCCACCAGCAATTTGTGAATTCTCTGAAATTAACCACTTCAGCCCCAGAAGGATTTAGCCACTTCCTGACCAGGCCATTTTTTGCGATATGGCACTGCGTCACTTTAACTGAAAAATGCACAGTCGTGCGACGTTGTATCCAAACAAAATTGATGTCCTTTTTCTCCCACAAATAGAGCTTTCTTAAGGTGGTATTTGATCACCTCTGCGGTTTTTATTTTTTGCACCATAAACAAAAAAAGACAGACAATTTTGAAAAAAAAATATATTTTTTTACTTTCTGTTATAATACATAGCCAAAAATACATAAAAAAAACTAATTTATTCATCAGTTTAGGCCAATATGTATTTTTCTACATATTTTTGGTAAAAAAAATTGCAATAGGCGTATATTGACTGGTTTGCACTAAAGTCACAAGTCTAAAAACTACGGGATAGATATATGGACTTTTATTTATTCATTTTACTGGTAATGGTGGCGATCTGTGGTTTTTAGCGGGACTGCGACATTGTGGCGGAGAAATCTGACTCCAAATGTTACTTTTTGGGGACCAGTGTTATTATTACATTGATCAGTGCTATAATAATGCATTGATCAATGTATAAATGACACTGGTAGGTTAAGGGTTAACACTAGGGGGTGATCAAGGGGTTAACTGTGTTTCCTGGCTGTGTTCTAACTGTAGAATGGGATGGGCTGCTAGGGACATGACAGAGATTACTTTTCCAGATAACTGGGAACAGTAGATCTCAGACATGTCCCCTGTCAGAACAGGGATGCTCCTTGTTTACATAGGTAGATCCCCATACTGCCTCTGTGTAGAACAATCGCGGGTCATCAGCGAACATCGAGTCCGCGGGACCCACACCCACAATCCCTCATGAACGGACATACAGGTATGTCGGGGCGCGCAGGAGATCTTTATGTAATGCAACAATTTTTTTTTCAGATCCTCAGAGAGTTCTTTGCCATGAGATGAGCTGCCATGTTGAACTTCCAGTGAGCCCTGAAGAAGTCACGTGAGGTGATGTAACGCGTAGGCGGAGTTTTAGCTTGCTGGACACACAGTGAGAGGCGCCCAGACGCTACTGTGTTACTTGATGATTTTTGTGATTTTATATATATACTTTTTGGTTTATATACCTTATTTGGACACAATAAAGTATTCCTTTTTAAATACTACACTATGGAAGCTTTTTTATCTTCCCCCCTTCCTGAGCGGCATTGAGTTTATACAACTCAAAGGAGAGCAACCGATCGGACAGTGGGAGCATTGATGACAATCAGGATCAGGATTGAGAGAGCGTGGAACGATCGAACAGAATCCCCAAAAGAAACCTTGATGTGCACATACACCAAGCCATAGAGGTGAGCATTCTATGAGCACTTTCCCGTTTGAAGCACTTTATAAAGGAATCCTTTTGGGATAGCACGCCTATCCCCCTGCAAAAGAGGCATCCTTCACCTGTTTGGAGCACGAATACCCATAAGGATTATCTGAGCACAAGTCACTGGAAATATCACTACAAGCACTTTATTTTTGTTACAAGGACTTTTTATACACATTTGTGTTTTTATATGTTTACACCTGCTTCACTGTGATAATATCACTTCACTAATTTTTGGTTCATATAATTTATGCAAATGTATTTTTATATTGAAGATTTTATTGGTCACATTTTTATGCATTTTTGCTGAACGTTTTATATGGAAGAGTCACATTATTAATGAATTAATCACAGAATATTTTTTGCCATTTCACTATTTATATATTATTATTCAAAGGGTTGATACAGATAGATATTATCTGAGGCTGCGCAGTACCATTTTCCTTTCAAACACTTGCCATGAGGTGAGCTGCCATGTTGAACTTCCAGTGAGCATCAAATTTGTGTGAGAGACACAAAGACGCCCATCAGAGGGACACACCGGGCATTCAACATAAATGTATTTTATTGAGATCAGGATTAAAATCGCATACAAACAAATATTTATCAAATAATTACACCAAATAACCTTCAATCAGTCCAAGTGGGGTGAGCCAGCTACCTTGTTTCTATCCACTATACAGTCTTGAGCTGTCCAGCAGTGATCCGGCGCTCATACTGGTAACTACCTGTACTCGGCTATGATCTCCCCCCAGCTGGTAAACCCAGCGTGGCTGCATTGACACTTACAGTTGCAAGATTTCATCCATCTCCCCCTAGCCTTCCCATAGGCATCCGGGTGCTGGCTACCACTACTACTACAACTTTTTCAACTGATTACTCCCGGCTCTCCAGTCCTGCTTCCTCCTCCCACCAGGACTTATGGTCCTTGCGGCATTTGCCAAGGTCCTTTGCCTTTACAGTGCGGGTCCCTCCACTCCCTCCACAGGTACCAGTGGGTCTGTCGCAGCATAGATCACATCACTAATCTACCATCCTAATCTCATACAACCTCATTTGCTGCAACCAGTGCCCTGAGGTCGCCATCCAGCACAACCCCACGGGCGCTACTTTACAGCAATTGAAATCTCCCCTCCAGGCTGGCCTATTAGCTATCCATTTTTGGCTCTACCAGCCTGTGAGGAATTATGCTATTTGTATGGTGGTGGTATTGCATGTGAGCCGGCTGCTTGGGTTCCCCTGTTTGTTATCTTGACAACGTTGCCAATTTTAAAATATTTTTGTGTTTATGGTTATTTGGTGTAATTATTTGATAAATATTTGTTTGTATGCGATTTTAATCCTGATCTCAATAAAATACATTTATGTTGAATGCCCGGTGTGTCCCTCTGATGGGCGTCTTTGTGTCTCTCACACAAATTTGATGCTACAAGTTTAGGCCCTAGGGACCCCACCCTGTTGATTAGGTTGAGTGGCTTTCTGACTGATTGAACTCACACACTCAGTCAACTGCGTTATTTGGTAGACTTTCCCAACGGGAGAATCAATTTTACAATTTTTTTGTTTTCTGAACTTCCAGTGACCAGTATGAGAGAGTGAGAGTGACAACACCAAATTTAACACACCTGCTCTCCATTCACACCTTAGACCTTGTAACACTAACGAGTCATATAACACCGGGCAGGGAAAATGGCTAATTGGGCCCAATTTGGACATTTTCACTTAGGGGTGTACTCACTTTGTTGCCAGCGGTTTAGACATTAATGGCTGTGTGTTGAGTTATTTTGAGGGGACATTAAAATTACACTGTTATACAAGCTGTACACTCACTACTTTACATGGTAGCAAAGTATAATTTCTTCAGTGTTGTCACATGAAAAGATATAATACAATATCTCACAAAAATGAGTACACCCCTCACATTTTTGAAAATATTTTAACCGGTTCCCCACCGCGCGCCGTGTTTTTACGGCGGCAGTGGGGGAGCCCTGCGCGAATCGCCGTAAATATACAGCGATTTGCATTTTGCCCACCAGGGGGCGCGCACCCGCCGCACTCCTGAGCGAGCCGCGATGAGCGGCTACAGGGCAAAGAACGGGGAACCGCCGATGTAAACACGGCGGTTCCCCGCCCTGTCAGTGGGGTATGAGAGATCTACTGATCCCTGTCACTGGGATCAGTTAGATCTCTCATGCCCATGTTAGCCCAACCCCCCCACAGTAAGAACACACCCAGGGAACACAGTTAATCCCTAGCTCTCCCCCCCCCAGGTTCACCCCTTCACTGCCAATGACATTTATACAGTAATCAGTGGACATTTAAATTTCTGATCGCTGAATAAATGTCATTGGTCCCAAAAAAGTGTCAAAAATGTCTGACATGTCCGCTGCAATATCGCAGTACCGCTAAAAATCGCAGATCGCCGCCATTACTAGTAAAAAATTAAAAAAAAATAAAAACCCCAGAAATGAATTCTCATCATCCGTAAACGCGGCCACTTTTGCGCAAACCAATCAATAAACGCCGATTGCGATTTTTTTTTCGCAAATATGAGGAAGAATATAAATCGGCCAAAAACGGTGAAAAAAAATTTTTTTTTATATTTTTTTTTTGGATTTGAATTTTAGCAAAAAGTAAGAAATTTGGGTTTTTTTGCAAAATGGTCGCTCTTCTTTTGTTTATAGCGGCGATAAGAAATGACGCAGAGGCGATCAAATACCACCAAAAGAAAGCTCTATTTGTGGGAAAAAAAGGACGCAAATTTCGTTTGGGTACAACGTCGCACGACCGCGCAATTGTCCGTTAAAGCGACGCAGCGCCGAATCGCAAAAAGTGCTCTGGTCCTAAAGCTGCAAAACCTTCCGGGGCTGAAGTGGTTAAGTATAACATTTTTAAAAAAAAAAAAAAAAAAAAAAACAGGTAGGCAACAGTTAAGACATGTGTTAGCTGGTTACATGACACTTCTGACAAATTTTCCTGACCGTAAAGTGTTACTAAACCCACAACAGTAAAGTCTGTCTGTATATGCAGACTAGCTTGCTTGTTATACTTGCAGTGGGATTTAAGGGGTTAATCCTCTGCATTGTGTAAAAAGGCTATTTGATATTGTATAGGGTAGGGAAGGGCTGAACACCCCCGGTTCGGTTCGCACCAGAACTTGCTACAGGCAAAAAACGTGTTCGAATCAATGGGACTCAAACATGAAAAATCAAAAGTGCTCATTTTAAAGGCTTACATGCAAGTTATTGCCCTAAAAAGTGTATGGGGACCCGGGCCCCGCCCTAGGGGATATGTATCAATGCAAAAAAAAGTTTTTAAAACAATCGTTTTTTTAGGAGCAGTGATTTTAATAATGCTTAAAGTGAAACAATAAAAATGAAATATTCCTTTAACCACTTGCCGACCGCCAGCCGCAGGTTGACAGCCACAAGGTGGTTTGATATCGCAAAACGCCGTCATACGACGGCGGCTGCAAGATCGTGCACTGTGAGCGCGTGCACGCCGCACTGTGTCCGGGGGGGCCAGGGAGCGGGTGCGGCGGACTCGATCTCTGCCGGCTACCCGCGATGCCCCCCCCGGAGTGAAAGAACGGAGGTCCGTGTAAGTAAACACAGATCTCCGTTCTGTGAGGGGGGAAGGGCTGGGATCACAGCCTTCCTCTATATGAAAGCTGTGATCGCTCCCCTTCCCCTGCTAGGGCAGCCCACACACAGTTAGAACACGCCCAGGGAACACAGTTAACCCTTGGAGTGCCCCCTGCAGGTTAACCCCTTCACTGCCAATGGCATTTACACAGTAATTAGTGCATTTTTATAGCACTGATCGCTGTATAAATGCCAATGGTCCAAAAAAGTGTCAAAATGGTCCGACATGTCCGCCCCAATATCGCAGTACCGCTAAAAATCGCAGATCGCCGGCATTAAAAAAATAAAAACCCCAAAAATGATTTCTCATCATCCGTAAATGCGGCAACTTTTGCGCAAACCAATCAATAAACGCCGATTGCGATTTTTTAAATCACAAATATGAGGAAGAATATAAAATCGGGCAAAACCGTTGAAAAAAATGTTTTTTTATATATTTTTTTGGATTTGTATTTTAGCAAAAAGTAAGAAATTTATGTTTTTTTGCAAAATTGTCGCTCTTTTTTTTTTTTTTATAGCGGCGATCAGAAATGACGCAGCGGTGATCAAATACCACCAAAAGAAAGCTCGATTTGTGGGAAAAAAAGGACGCAAATTTTGTTTGGGTACAACGTCGCACAACCGCGTAAATTGTCAGATAAAGCGACACAGCGCTGAATCGCAAAAAGGGCTCTGGTCCTAAAGTGTGAAATCCTTCCCGGGCTGAAGTGGTTAAATCTCGTGCCTGGGGGGGTCCCCTTAGTCTGCCTGTAAAAGGGCACACCTCTGTGATGTTTAGAACATAGCCAGAGCAAAATGACATTTCCAAAGTAAAAATTGTCATTTATTATCGCAGCTCTAATGTATTGTAATGTATTCCCGCAATATAGATAAAATCACTGAAAAATCATTGCCTTGCCCCCTCCCCCAGTCCATACCAGGCCCTTCAGGTCTGGTATGGATTGTAAGAGGAACCCTGCTCAGAAATGTAAAAAAAAAAATTGTGTAGGGTTCCCCCACAAAGTCCATAACAGACCCTTCATGTCTGGTATGTATTTTTAGGGGAACCCCGCCCCAAAAAATGTGTTGGGTCCCCCCCCCCCAAAGTCCATACCAGGCCCTTCAGGTCTGGTATGGATTTTAAGGGGAACCCCGCGCCAATTTTTTTAAAAATGGGAAAGGGATCCCCCCAAAATCCAAACCAGACCCTTATCCGAGCACGCAGCCCTGGCATGGCAGGAGGGGGTGAGGACGAGTGAGAGCCCCCCCCCTCCGAACCATACCAGGCCACATGCCCTCAATGTGTGGAGGATGCTTTGAGGTCACCCCCAAAGCACCTTGTCCCCATTTTGATGGGGAGAAGGGCCTCATCCCCACAACCCTTGCCAGTGTTTGGGGTCTGCGGGCAGGGGGCTTATCAGAATCTTGAAGCCCCCTTTAATAAGGGGGCCCCCAGACCCCAAGCCCCCCATGTGAATATGTATGGGGTAAATTGTACCCCTACCCATTCAAAAAAAAAAGGAGTAAAGTGGTAGTGGAGTAGATGGGCTGTTTTCAGTTTGACATTTCTTTTATAAGAAGGGGCAGTGCCACCCAGTGATGTAAATGGGTGACCCGCCCCCTCTGACAGCGAATTACATCAGAAGGGGATGGGGTCACTCATTTACATCACTGGGTGGCCCCGTCCTTACCTATAAATTAAATGTCAGACTGCAGTCCGCCCATTGTGGAAGACTCCTCCGGATGGCGCGGCTGCTGCAGCGGGAGCGAGGGCAGTGAAAGAAGAAGGAAGAAACTGAAGACGAAGAGAGGAAGGAGGAAGACCGAAAAAAGAAGAAGCAGAAGACCAGAAGGATGACTGGGGCAGGTGAAAATGGAGGAAGAAAGAAGAGCTATTTTACACAATAAAAAAGGACTTGTCAAAAACTGCCTCTTGTTTTTTGTACCACTTCACTCCTTTTTTGGTGAATGGGTAGGGGTACAATGTACCCCATACCTATTCGCATTGGGGGGGTCAGGATCTGGGTGCCCCCTTATTAAAGGGGGCTTCCAGATTCCGATAAGCCCCCCGCCCACAGACCCCCACAACCACCGGCAAGGGTTGTGGGGATGAGGTGTTTTGGGGGAGAACTCAAAGCATCCTCCCCATGTTGAGGGCATGTGGCCTGGTATGGTCCGGAGGGGGGGTGCTCGCTCGTCCCCATCCCCTCCTGCCATGCCAGGGCTGCATGCTCGGATAAGGGTCTGGTTTGGATTTTGGGGGGGACCCCTATGCCATTTTTTAAAAATTTGGCGGGTTCCTCTTAAAATCCACAACAAACCCTTATCCGAGCATGCAGCCCTGGCATGGCAGGATGGCGTGGGGATGACCGAGCGCCCGGCCCCCTCCAAACCATACCAGGCCACATGCCCTCAACATGGGAAGGATGCTTTGAGGTCACCCCCAAAGTACCTTGTCCCCATGATGGGGAGAAGGGCCTCATCCCCACAACCCTTGCCGGTGGTTGTGGGGGTCTGCGGGCGGGGGGCTTGTGGATTGTGGGTGTTGGCAGTGCCAGAACACTGTACCGCCTTGCAGTTACTCTTGTTGGGCGCAGGAAAGGGGCCCTGCTATTGCAAATTTGTTTAAAAATTATGATGGCATGCTGCTGTAAACCAGGTGCAGAAAAATTGGGCCTTGGGTGTTGGGGTGCCAGAACACTATAACCCCTTGCAGTTACTCTTGTTGGACGCAGGAACGGGCCTTGCTGTTGTAAATTAGTTTAAAAATTGTGATGACATGCCCCAGTCAAACAGGTGCTGAAAAATTGGGCCTTTGGTGTTGTGCTAAATACAAAATATTGTTCTGTATTATGAACAGCAGGAATAGGAGCAGTGGCAGTCTTAAAGGGATCCCAGATCCCTAGCAAATGTAATCAGTTGCATCAGGGGCTTGATAGCTGCTGATCCAGGACTGATTCATTTTTATAAAAGTGAGCTTAACAACCGAGTCTGTGGACAGGTGCACTCTTTGATCGGTTACGAACCCTCTAGCAGCACTGAATGTCCGTTCAGAAAGCACGCTGGATGCAGGACAGGCCAGTAACTCAATTGCATATTCAGCAAGTTCTGGTCAGTGTCCATTCTCAAGACCCAGTAACTCAGTGGATGCTCAGTTGGAAAGGTCTCCAAGTCTGCTCTTACCCCTATATATTCCTGCACCATATAATGCAGACTCTGACGATGGTTGCTTGAACCTATCTGGCCTGGGCGCTGAGGACTGAAACATTTTTTAAAGGCATTGGTCAGCCGGCCACCTTCTCCACCGATTTACCTCTGAACAACCAAAGCTTCAGAAACACATTGTCCAGCACCAGGACATGGTAGCCTCCCAGGGTCTGGAAAGGCATAAACTTTTCTTCAAGGTATCCTGAAGAGGTTTCATCCTCTGCTTCCTCTGCGCAGGCAGGATGAGCTTTGCAACTTTACCCTTGTAACGTGGATCAAGAAGGGTTGCCAGCCAGTAATGATCCCTCTCCTTGATACCACGAATCCTAGGGTATTTTCGCAGTTTGCCTTTAGCCAATCATATCTCTCACAGAAGAGCGCTCTATGATTGGTCAAAGCATGCAGGTCATGTGCATGCCTTGGCCAATCAGCGGGCGGCATTTCCCCCGCCATTGGAATGCATTATGGGGTGCTCAAAGTTCCCGCAAATGCCCCATAATGTTCTAACGTTGATGAACGGCCGAAATTACGTTAGACTCGAACAGCTGGTCCATCCCTACTTGCAGGGTCTACCTCTGTAATGCTATACATGGTTGTAACCTGTGTTTCCTGTTCAGAGTTTTCAAGTCACATGGTATTTACATCACAAATGTGGGTGTGTATACAGATCCTAACTGACTGCCCGGACCCTCCCTCCTCTTCCACGCCCAATAACTAAAAAAGAACAAAGTGGGTGGGATATAACATCTAGAATCATGGAAGATCCGCCTCCCATAAAAGCACATGGACACAGACTATAGTGATTCCATAAATGAGATAACACCACTGTACATGTTTTTGCAGCATCAGTTGCAGCCATGCATATTGAGGTCATTGATATTTCTATACTTTTACTTTTGCAAACACTCCACCCCCTGCCATCCTCATCCTTCTCTTCATCTCACCTGGCCATCCACTGCAAACATGCTAACACCCCACTCACTGTCATCCTTATCCTCCTCTTCATCTCACCTGACCATCCACTGCAAACATGCATAACACCCCACCCCCTGTCATCCTCATCCTCCTGTTCATCACAGCTGGCCATCTGCTGCAAACATGCAGGAACCGTGTTTCTGGATTGGAGCCGTGTGAACAGAGTGAACCAGAATGTCATTAAAATGTATCTCCCCCCGACTTTATTACAGATTAAGAATACATTTTGTGTTGTATACATTTCATTTTTAAACAATAGTATATCATGCTGTGTTGTGTGAACTTTGTTTTTTTTAAAGTTTTTAAGTTTTTTACTTATTTGTGAACTGAGCATGTCATTGGCAAAGCACCAATCAGCTCTGGCGGGATTGTGGTGAAGGGTCACTGATGCAAAGGAAGTTGCATCATCAGAGAGCGATTTCCCCTCCCACATGAATACTGGGGAAATCCTGACTCTATGCAGTTTATCACCTGACTGCAATATACAGATGAAAAAAAGGTATATAGCAGCAGTATTTTGATGTAAAAATAAGATTTAGAAGCTCTGTGCACTGGGGGGGGGGGGGGGTGAATTGTTAGATATTGCTGGGTTTAGTAACACTTTAAAAGAAAAATGGTGACAGGGGAGGGATCTGTCTTTTTGACCCCAGATCTCATATTTAAGAGGTCCTGTCATGCTTTTTTCTATTACAAGGAATGTTTACATTTCTTGTAATAGGAATAAAAGTGATCAAACTTTTTTTAAAATTAAGAACAGTGTAAAAATAAAAAGCAAAATTAACAATTAAAAAAAAATTAAAGAGGTCTGTCCCGCCGAGCTTGCGCGCAGAAGCGAATGCATAAGTAAGTCCCGCCCACATATAAAAACTGTGTTCAAACCACACATGTGAGGTTTTTGCCGCGATCGTTAGAGCGAGAGCAACAATTCCAGCACTAGACCTCCTCTGTAACTCCTAACTAACCTGTAGAATTTTTTAAACATCGCCAATGGAGATTTTTAAGTTGCAAAGTTTGTCGACATTCCGCGAGCGGAAGCAATTTTGAAGCATGACATGTTGGGTATCATTTTACTCAGCGTAACATTATCTTTCACAATATGGAAAAAAATTGGCCTAACTTTACGGTTTTCTTATTTTTTAACTAAAAAAACTGAATTTATTTTTAAAAAAGCACGTTTGGAAGACCGCTGCGCAAATACGGTGTGACATAAAGTTTTGCAATGACCGCCATTTTATTCTCTAGAGTGTTAGAACTCCCAAACATTATATATATATTTTTTTCTAAGTAATTTTATAGCAAAAAAAAATGTTTTTAACTCGTAAGCATTGAACCCAAAAAAGCAGGATCGGTATTGAAGAATACCATACATTCAACATTGTACCATACATACATCTATAAGATTAGTGTTTTATATGATGTAAACTTATCCTTTATGCTTATGGGAAGTACAAAATGCTACAGGTGTTTAGCACTTGCTGATAGAAAAACCACAAGTAACATTAAAGGGCGCTAAGAGTTACATGTGCTTCTCAATCCATTGCATTGTTATAGACTTTTGTCAGGATTTGAGGAAACTGTTCACTTTTTTTTTGTTCTCTTCTATGGGCGCACCAGTGTATCTTTGGAAAAGCTGGTATTTGAATACTGCTCCCAGACATGAAATCCTGCCACTGTCACCACCATTGTAGCCACCTACTGCCACCACCGAATTTGCTGTTCTGCTATAAGCTTATTTCTATTTTGGCTGGTTACAATACTAGTCTTGGCTGCAGGAAGATACCGTGTGTGTTGGTACCACGGCATGTGGTTGGCAGCATTACAAAAGTGATTAAGTGTTCTTCTATATTCCATGCTCTTGCTATACCTATGTGGCATCAAGACTTGACATTCCTTTGTCATCTGTCTTATGTGGTGACATGTAGAAAGCTTTAGTGAATTTATCTAGACCTCATGCTGCCCTAGGCACTCCTTAATATTGAAGCCCATTTGTCCAAGCTCCACTTGTATCATTAGATGACATTTGTCAAAACTGATAGAATGCACCATTGAAAGAAGCATGCTGATTGCTTTGTATGCACAGCTACTAATTTACTATACATAGCACAGGACAAGAGAAGGAAGAGATGGTTCCATGCCTTGAACTAGAGGAAGACTGGGAAACATTGTTCCTACAATTAAAATGGGCTATTTGCATGTGTTTTCCCTCTAGGCCTGATTTTTGTGACCCAAAAGAAAGGTACCATAGTTTGCAATATTGCCCCATTTGCTGGTGGGAATGGTGTTATTGGAACGCACCTTATCACATCTTTCAGCATCAGCTTCCATTGTGACCCTCATGATTTCACCACATGACATCTAAAAACTGCAAAGGAAGTTAAAGTGTTAAGCCACTTGTATACACAGTTCCCGTCCACTCTGTATTATAAGAAGTTGCCCTGTGTCTGTGTTATAACATATATATATATACTTCTCTGTAAAGATAAAACACCTTCTTACTAGGGTCAGTTGTCGTTTTTCTCTCTCCTTTCTCTCAGCTCAGAATTCCTGAGGGTGGGACTGAACACTGCTGCTGACCTCAGCTGGAGAGACAGAGCAATGCTGTGTTATCTATATAGATAAGAATATTTCTGATATAACACTGACACAGGGAACTACTTCTTCTAATACAGAGGAAATAGGAGCTTTTAGAGTTAATTATGAGAGCAGAGAGGAGAAGCTACAAGAGGAAGAGGGAGGGGGGAGTTGAAGACAGGCACACAGGAGATAGGAGAGCTGGGAGTGCATAGACCACGGGGCTCTCAAGATAAGCTATATACAGGGGGGAGCCAGTACACAGGGGGGAAGTCATGACCTGACATTATCAAACAGATATTTTAGGGGATACAGAGGGATAATTTAAAAAGCAAAAGCACCATGCTGCTAATTGCACATTAAAGAGACAAGAGCAGCATTTTTTTTTCGGGGTGGGGGGGTTTAATGTTGCAAGACTTTCCTCTGCTAGATGTCGTGATTGCAGGTCTTAACAGAGAGCCAATTCCCCAGGTGTATTCACAGGATGGTTCTCACAGTCTGAATGTCCACTAAAGGCAGCCAGCCCAACATATCTTACTTGTACTAGCTCAGGGGGCAAATGCCTCTCTGCCCTCTATCTCTGTCCTAAACTATAAAGTGCCCTCTGACTGCTGTCAACATACCTAGAACCACTTTGTATCTACACCTGTAAGAGGGGCTTCGTAGTTGGCTTAATTTGGAGCCAAAGCAGTCCCTACAGTGCTCCAGCCCTGCTAGAACACTGTCCCTCCTGCTGAGGCTGAACCCTCCTCCATTTTGTGACCTGCTCCTTGCCATAGGCCTCCTCATGACATTCCCACCCATAGACCTTCATACATTCAGGAGTCACTTGACATTACACAGTCAATCACATTTAGTATATGCTCCTCAGTAGTCATAGGTGAAAGCACATGCAACACTTTAGCAGCTTCCTTTCAGCCTCTCCTCTACCCAGGGTCACTAGTATTCACAGGACTGTGTTCTTGGAAGTCACCTCCCTCCTAGGTACATCTTTTACAGGAACCCTCCAGGGAAGCAGCCTCACCCAGGGATTTCCCGCCAGGCCTAAAAGGCCTTTTGGAATCCGTCCTAGCCCCCTCTTTAATAAGGGACAGAATGGGTACAGCCAGCTCCTCCTGCGTACAGGCCATCTCCACCTGCCCTCATGCCCTGTCCAGAGCCTACATGTGCTGAGTACATCTTCACAGGTGTGGGGTGTTTGGCTCCCATGCCCCATGAGAGTGTGTGCCCCTCCCTAATTTACTTTTATATATGGGTGTTAACTCACCCCTGAAATCACTGCAGGAGTGCTTTACCTTAAATGGGCCTAGCACCTGAAGGTAGAGTTGAGCGAACCTCTGGAAGTTCGGGTTCTGCTGGTCCGTCCGAACTTCGGGACAAAGTCCGGGTCCGGAAACAGGGCTTCAAGCCTGCCTGGTCGTCTTGGGCTTGAAGGTCTCCAAGCGAGTTGAG
>BLSH010314447.1:1107402-1150476 GCA_018402905.1 Glandirana rugosa | reverse complement strand
TATAAGAGACAGCGATCGTAGCGATCGTTGTTCTATGCAGAGCTTGATCTGCAACTCAAAGCAGCGGTATGTGAAATCTCTAATTTCTGCTATCTGTCCTCAGAGCAACAGCACAGACAGCAGTAGTAAAGTAATCTATCTCAGGATGCAGGATCAGGTCTTAAAATGGCTGAAATCTGTCCCTCACGCCGTCAGCTACCTTTCCCTACACTAACCCAAGGAGCATGTGACTGCAGCACTGTGACTCCAGCTTATAAAGAGGCTGGGTCACATGATGCACTGGCCAATCACAGCCATGCCATTAGTAGGCATGGCTGTGATGGCTTCTAAGGGCAAACCAGTGAAACGCTTGTTGATTGGCTGCCCTGCAGCTTCTCAACACGTGGAGTAAAATAGCAGAACCCCGGACCGAACCCGAACGATTTTTGAAATGTCCGGGTCCGGGTCCGTGCCACGGACACCCGAAAGTTCGGTACGGACCCGAACGTTACAGTCCGGGTTCGCTCAACACTACCTGAAGGCATTACTAACTGCAACCAGACACTATTCTGGTTCAGAGCCACAAATATGTAGAGATATAAGGAAAAGGAATAAAGAAAAAGTTGTATCAATTTGTACATTTTGTGGTTTAGTACTGCCAACCCTGCTACCCCAGGCATTAATCCACAAGTGCCATTGAGGAAAATACAGCCCTTTGGGGTTTCCTGCATCTTTTATTATCCAGGACACCAACATAGTACTGAAGTGTCCAACAAGGTTCCATCCTGAGAGCAGATGCACTCTTTTTCTAAAGGGAATCCATAACTTAGACACGGTAACAAAATACATGTGGCCAGCTGAGTATCAGTTTGCAGCAGATTTGCATACTCACAGCAATAAAAGATGCATTTAACTTAGCTACTATTACAAGTAATCACAATTCCAACAATGACCTAAGCCTTAATGAATGCACACCATATAGCTTAGGAAGTCTATTGTAATCTCAATATTGCTCATTTACTCTAAGCCTGAGACCAGATTTTGCCTCTCCACTCACCCCTGTATCTCCCAGACCACGATTTCCAGCTAATAGAAGATTGTGTTTCCTTATGATTAAACCTCACGTGTGTACTGTATATAACCTTGGCAAATGATATAGGATTAGAGAAAATATTCCATACCTTTGTCAATTCAACCGTGACATGCTTATCATGAGTATTTTCTTTCCATCAGTCTAGTCTTCCCAGGACTGTGAAAAGTGTGGAATGTTCTGCACCCCATCTATCATCAATTATACCTGTCTGTACCAGTCACATATTATATATATATATATATATTTATATATATATATATATATATATATATATATATATATATATATATCCTACAGTGAGCATAATCTTATATATAAGGTGATGGCTTCCTTTATCTGACCTGCTATAAAAAAATGTCAAGTGAAAACTTCTTGGTTGCTATAAACAATTCATTTAACCGTTTTCTGTGCTCTGCTTTTAGAGCTCAAATTTTTTGTGAGGCTCCAAATAATTCTGGAGCTACAACTTTGGTAGACAAAGCTGGAAAATTAACGCCTATGGCTAGAAAACCAGATACTGTTAAACTAAGGATTGTGTACAGTATATAAGCCATCTGAAAGAAATACTGTACACAGCAGCCAATGAGATTCATTAATTGTATCACCTCGGTTCATACATATGTTAACACCAATGGTCTCCAAACTGCAGCCCAGGGGCCAGATGTGGCCCTTTGCTTGCTTTTATCTGGCCCTTGGGGCACTATTGCATCCACTGATACCAACAATGAGGCATAACCCCCCCCCCCACCCAACTGACATCAGTGAAGGGGCTCAATTCCTCCCAATGACAGCAGCAATAGGATACAATTCCTCCCACTGAAACCAAAGATGGGGCAATGTTTTTTTTCCCAGACGTTGAGACTTTTTCAACTCTCAGTGGCCACAGCCTTGCCCCCTAAAATCTAAAGGACAGTAAACTGGCTCCATGTTTAGAAAGTTTGAAGACCCCTGCTCTAGAGAAGTGGCCTACATCATTAAGGCAAGACCTTAGCTGCTTATGTGCCATTTACTTCAGATGGCAAACATCAGTTTCTTAGTCTTCTGAGATCATAGTGAATGGTGTTCTTAAAGTGGAATTCCAGGAATTACTTTCATCACCCACTTACATTGGTCCAGCTTGGTATGATGTAATCACCCGCATCTTATATCTGGAGGACTACTGAGGATGCTGAAAATAATTCTAGTAGCCTGTGCTTCATACAGTAGTAGCCATAATATTTCAGGTGTTCTCTTCCCAGAGGAGCAAACAGAACACAGGGGGTCACTCTCATGCTTGGCACCCCCACCATACCAAAAATGCCTAGGGTTTTTTTTTGGTGGGTTGGGTGTTTTTCGGGGGTTGAATACAAGGTGGTTTCTGATTCGACAAAGGTAATTGTGACGTCATCTGTCCCTCATCTCCACCTCGTCCAGTCAAAGAATTCCTAGTGTTCACTGAAAAAAAATACAAGGCATTTCTGAACAGTGTCTGTGCGAACAAGTGACCCCCTATGGTCAGTGTGCAGAGGGTCACACAGAGCGTGGGCTACTACAGTGGTTTTCAGGATCCCCAGTGGTCCTCCAGATACAAATAAATGGATAATTACTGTGCCAAGCTGGACCAATGTAAGTTGGTAACAAGGAGATTCCCTGGGCGTTCTGCTTTAAAGCAATGCTTGAAAACCCTGTAGGCTGCAATTAAGTGAGACACCACCTAGGATCCAGACCTGCAGGACACAGGCTGTATACTAAGTATACAGTCAAAAGACACCCCTCCCATACCCCCAGTTATGAGGACCAGTAAATGATTGCACAGAATATGATTTACTCTTTTTTTATCATTACTTTTTCTTTATATTGGTTTTTCAATTGATCAACTTGTGTACAACATGTCTGTCTGGTTTTTCACAAATGATCAGTGCCACCAGATATAGACAGCAACACTGATAATTGTATTCTCATGGCAGGCAAGGCTCTCCTCTGTCAGAACACAATATCACAGTGGGAAGGATTCTCAATCCACCTTAAATGTGTAGATGGGGGAATATGATTTTTTTTTTTCATTCAAGCTGCTGGTTGAACAAAAAAATGATCCATGTTTGAACTGCCTATTAGAGACAGTAATAAGTGCACCACCATACAGATTGGGCCCCACCATTAGCCGACTGACATGTATAAGTCAGGTGCCAGGTACTGTGTAACCGCCTCTCAGGGGTATTCCTTTTCAGGAAAATATTCACATACCTATATTCAGGGAGATGTACACTGAATGCACTATGAGAAACTGTCAGACCATTTATTGCAGGACGATGCTGTGAGACTGTTCTTGCTGTTTATGTAGTTAATTTGTTTATACAGTTCATGGTTTATGCTGCCTTTACCAGTGCTGCTGATATTAGTTTAGTTTATTTGGTTTAGTACCACTGTGATCTGGTTAACTGCCTTAATATAGCTTGGTATTCATGTCAGTTAGTTCATCTGTACAACCAAGAAGCCTGGTGTCTATTTGTGTATGCTAATACAATAGTGGTAGTATACTAATACTTAATCTCATACAGGTGTCTGCAGCATCCCACTATCTAACAAGGTGTGTCAGAAGGGATAGAGCCTTTCACAGAGTCAAGGCAGAACAGAGAACCCATCATACCAAGTGGCTCCTCTAGGGGTAAGTGCTACATAGTTTATAGTGCAGGCTTTTAAGAATACTTTAATTGTCAGACATGGGGTTGAATTTCTAAAACTGGAGAGTGCAAAGTCTAGTGCAGCTCTTCATAGAAAACAATCAGCTTCCAGGTTTTTTTTTTTGTCAAAGCGTAATTGTACAAGCTGAAGTTAGAAGCTGATTGGCTACCATACAAAATGCACCAGCTTTTTCACGCTCCAGTTTTAGTAAATCAGCCCCATGGTGTTTGCTAACTGAATATATACTATGATGCAAGCTTGATATATGTCTGGCAAGTACTATGAATTATTAAGACTACAATGCAGGTAACACCACAGCACTAGGTCCAATGCATTGCACTGCAATTAATTAGCAACCCAACAAACAACCACAGTAGTCTACAATTAACCTATAGGACACCACAAATCACATGCCACACAATGTGCTGCATTAAACAATTGCTTCAGGTCTGGCTTTTACGTTGTTGCTGTGCATTGGGTGTCCATTTGAAAGTAATGGACTGCCTTAACGCAACACAAATTTACCCACAAAATACCAAAAGGTAATGTGTGTGCATTGGAATACGTTCAGTTACACATCGTAATGGACTGCAAAGGTCTGAAGGGGGCCTAAAAACTAGCACTGTAAAATACATTCATTTATTCAATAACCGTACAGCCTAATTTTGATAATGCTTCATATAATGGTTATTCTAGTTGATTCTGTTGGAAACCACATCATGTTGGGCTTCATGACAAAACCCAGACTTGGGCACCAAGAGAAATGGCTCATTAACACTTTTAAAAAAATGCCCATGAAGGAACATACAACATGTGGATAGGTCCACTCAGGTACAAAACACCTGCTGATCATCTTTTTTTACTTTTCTCATTATTATGTCCTGAGCTTAGTCAGTGATCTCTTGTGAAGGGTTTGCTTAAAGAGATATTGTCACCTTACCATGCAAAGGGCATTCCCCCAACACTTTACAGTCCTAATCCCTGAAACATGTCCCTAGTCTCCAATGATTCCTATAGCATGTTTACAGTCTTTCACCATCTCTTACAGCACGCCGCTAGTTTCTGACCACATCCTATAGCATGTCTGTAGTTTTTCACCATCTCTTGTTCCATGCCCACAGCCTTTGACCATATATTCCTTCTGTATTGAACTGTATTGTAATTGTACTGTGTCCCTTCTTTATTGTAAAGCACCGCGCAAACTGTTGGCGCTATATAAATCCCGTATAATAATAATAATATTTTGCTGCGTACCTGCTGTATTTAACACTGAATATTATGGTGATGTCAGGGGCCACACCCAAGGTATGTTATATCAAGAACCAGATGACCACTGCAGTAAGGTTTTGGCCTCACTGCAGTGGTGGATGTTGGAGGGTCCCAAAGGACCAATAGAGAGTCTTGCCAGGGGAAACTCAGGTCCTGCATACTGTATTTGTTCAATAAATGTATCTATGGATCTATTGAGTGTGTTGTTTTTTATCACTGACCCTTACCTCTCCTTACCATTTTTTTTAGCCTATATTTAGCTTGAATTCTCAAGTTTTACTGTGAGCATGTATGGCACCATAACTAATGCATAAAAATGAATTTATTAAACCCAAAAGTCCTTTATCACCACTATTTTCCCTTTTACTGACTTTTCATTATAACAAATATAATAATTTGGAGGTTGGGTAGAAGCTTTTGTGTAGTATAACACTTTTGGTAGTTAAAAAAATAATTTTTTCTAGATGGCTGTACATCAGAAAAAAGGACAGCTGGGGATGAATGAGGGTCAGAGGGATCTGCTTCCAATAAAGGGCAGTCAGGAGCTATATAACATGAATACCAAGAGTAAAAATATGCATAAAAAGGTCCTTCTCCAAATGTACAACAGACTAAACAAGTGGCAATATTGTTTGCTTTGTTAGTGTTTACTGGCAGTCTTTTGAGTTGTGGTTAAAGCTATGGTCTGAAATAAGGCGTTAGACACCTGCTCACTACTCATGGGAGGGTGGGTGTTGATGATAACACAGACCTCTCAGTGTATTGCTGTTCTGTTGGTGTTCACAGATACAATTGAGTCACAGTGTAATGGTGCCACTAGGTTACAAGGTCTTTGAGATCAATAATTTCTAAAGCAGGTTCCCAGTCTTTCAGACTTTATGGGGGGGGGGGCAGACTGTGACCAACGGGAGTAGAATATGTACCTGCGTCACTGATCAGTTAGAGTAAACAATGCAACAGGCTTGGTGGTCAGTTGGAACAAAAATGCCCAGGCTTGGTGGAAAGTGGGAGTAAAAAATGCCACAGGATAGGTGGTCGGAAGGAATAAAAAATACTTATCTGTGGTAAGTGGGAGAAGAAATAATGCCTCATCATTTGTGTCAGTGTGAGAAATAGGTAACCTAGTATTTGTGCCAGTGGGTGAGATAGTGTCCCATCATTGGTGTTAGTGGGAGAAATAGTACCCCATTATTGGTAATAGTAGAAGAAATAGTGCCCCATTTATGCGCTTAGTGGGAGAAATAGCGCCCTATCCTTGCAGTCAATGGGAGGAATAGTGTCTCATCAATGGCGTCAGTGAGAGAAATAGTGCCCCGTCCTTGGGCCACAATTTATACTAGTGACACCATCAATGGTAGTGAGTAGTGTCCAATCGTTGGTGTCAGTGGGAGGAATAGAACCCCATTAATGGTGTTATTGAGAGGAATAGCGTCCCATCAGCGGTATCAGTGGGAGAAAAAGGGTCTGGTAGAGACAAGCAAAGGGATGCAGTTTGGGGACCACTGCTCTAGAGATCTGCCTGACTTTGAAAAATTTACTTTTCATATGTATACATTTTTCTGGCAGGGTTTGTACCTTGGAATGTGCATTTCATGATATTTAGTAGCGAAGATAAAAGTTTTTTTCTTTTTCTTGGACGCTGTACATATGAAAGCTATGACAGCACCCAAATGCTCTTCTACTGCTCTTGACTAATATTTATTTTATCTTGGATTATTATTTTGTATAAAAATTACATTGATTCCATAGATTTCCACAATTTTCTCAAGTTTCACCATTTTGCATTTAAGTAGTGTGTCGCAGTAACTGATGCCAGGTGTTTTTGTTGGGTCCACTAATTTCACCAGAATTTTGCACCCACAGCTTACTTTATATTAACGTTAAATAAATAGTAATGCCTGGAGGGTAACAAATTGATGATTGTAATAATAAAACTGCCTTCTATCATATGTTGGTGCTCTTCTAGACATCTATTTATAAAACTGGAGTGAAACATTATATGTTGCCCATACCAACCAAGACATAACCTTGTATCATTTGCACAGTACAGGCTTGAGAATAAAAGGTAAATCACAACCGACTGTTATGAACAAAAGGTCCACTCTTGTTTTAGTTTTCCATTTTGGTTGTGATGGTCTTGCAGAGCTCCATAGCCAAAGTTCTGTAACCCATAGCAGCACAACTCAAATCATTTATCATTGTTAGGTCTATTAAACTAAAAGGTGAACTTCGACCAGTTAAGTTACTCACAATTTTGCTGCTATTATAAGCCTGTAGTCCAGCCTTTTTCAACCTTTCAACCATGGAGGAACCTTAAAAATAACTTTCCAGTTTTAGAGAACCCCTACTAATAATTACTATATATACAACTCATGATACGTTAGCCTGTTGGTCACTGTGACAATGCTCCTTTTGCTTGTAGTCATTTGGAAGCATACACTCCTTACAGATAACTAAAAATATCATGGTGTTAACAGTTACTTATCTAAGAGGCTGAAACTGTTCATTGCTCAAGGAACCCCTAGCAACCTCTGGAGGAACCCTAGGGTTCCACGGAAACCCTGGTTGAGGAACTCTGCTGTAGACACTAAAACGTTGTGCACCTTTTAAATTCATTCCCTCTTTCCAAACCTACCACCACCCTACATGTGTATAGTAAAATAAGTATTCAGTGAAAATATACATATTTCTCAGAAAATAATATAAGAAAATACGACTATATTGAAACCATCACTCTTAACAATACTCCAAGGAACCCACCCAGTATTCATCAAGGAGGACTCATGACCATATAAAATGACTTACAAGGACCATGACGGGAATTAAATCATTTGCATCAGTTTTTAATTAGCTTGATTAAAGACAGAGAGGCATAACGAGAAGCTTGTTTAAGGGAGAACAAAGGGAAAGGGTATCCGATAATCCCAGAAACCAACAAAATCGTATGTATTATTGGGTCAGAAGAGTCAGAACAATGGAAGATCATTTTTAATTGGCTGCCCATTGTTAGAATCCTTTCCTATAGAAAGAAAGGAGCATTGCTCAACTCATTCTGAATTTGTTTTATTTGAAATATGATGCTTGAGTTGCAATGGTAACAACTCTGCATATTTGCCTATTGTCATAAATTAGCACTCGTATAGCAGGGCAAAAAATAACCATGCAAAAAGCCAGCATTAGCTGTTTGCCAAGCATGTCTAGGTTGATAAGCTTTGATACCCAATGGTACAGAACTGCTGACCATAACAAAAATTGCAATCCCCTGTAAAGAATCCATTCCTGAACAACTGCCGTCCAGCAATGTGGATTTTGTGCTGCCTCTACCCTTCTAACAAAAAGCTGAGTGTATGTCAAGTCAGGGCTGCAATCCTGTGGCTTCTCCTCAGGCGGTAACTGGAAACCCTACTAGCTGGTCCTGAGCTCTCACTGCTGTTTCATTCATGTTTTCATCATGTTACTGAAACTATCTCTGCAAGTCCATTCAAACGAACTGTCAGCCTGCCACCACCAAAATAACCCCATCCATCCATGATGCATGCAAATAGTAGGCAGATATAATCTACACACTTTAATTCTTTATCAAATCTATTAAACTGTCATCATCATTAATAGATCATCATCCTTTACATGCAAAAATTATAGCAAGTTAAAATTTCAAAATAAATATTTTCAATTGGCTTCTAACGGACATATTTTTAGGTGATTGCAACTCAAAAGCAGGGAGCAATTTAATAAACTTTAAGAAACTACTTGTAGGGTGATCTCCATACAAGCACAGTAGCTGTAGATGATCTGTCCAAACTCAATTCCTTTTCTGAGTGCTATGCTTCTTTAATATTTTACATCAGAATTAAAAAAGAAAATTATTTCCATATTGATACTCTATTGCTTTTCTGTATTTGTAGTTACTTCATCACCCATACACTCATATAACAGACTGGAGCACAGGTCATTAATTATGACCCCTGCTCAAGAGACTCTCCAAAATCAAACTCAATATGTCAATGGATTTTACACCTCAATTTGGTAAGAAATTTCTTTCTCAACTGATACTCTACTTTGCTGATTATTGCTGCTTTTCTTTTCTTTATTCATTGTTACTATTTCATCCATACACTAAGTTATTAGAACAGACTTGAGCACAGGTCATTAATTATGACTTGGGATCCAAATTGTCCAAAATCAATTTTAATACATCATATCACAAGATATATCAACTTATCAGAACCAATTAGAATTCATCTTTCACTGATCTGACTTCAGTCATTTGAAATCTGGTCCATTCAGATTACGACACTTGAGCTTTGTTCTTCATACTGGTATACTAAGTTTGATAGACAAATGAATAATTCGGAAAACACTTGCAAGAAGTATAAGAGTCAACTTGCACCTGAGAATGAGCATCAGTTGACAAGGTCTTCACTTTGATTAAAAAAAAAAAACTGAATCTGAGAAAAAGTTCCCAATAGCCACATTTCTCATCTTTTTACAAAAAGGCTAAAAAAAGGTTCTTCACACCTATGACCAATTTTTTAGCATGTGCTGAGAACTCTTCTCTCCCAACTTGCACAATTATAGGCATTGGCATGGTACTCAAGCAACACAAGCTTTTGTTTGCCTTTGCTGGTCTAAAATCTTAAAAATATATATAAAGAAAAAGTTTTACCTTGTATTCTTCCTTATGGGTTCAAATAATGGTTTCCTCCCAGACGATCACTTTGAATGTATATGTCTTTTTATTTTTTTTTTAATGGTTCCCAAAGTTACTGTCCCCTTCTGCAGAAAAAGTTTATTGTTTCACAAGCCTCTTCCCTCTTGACTTGCAATTCTTGTGTTTGAGAAGGAGGAGGAGGCTGCATCCACCCTACTGCCCCCCTTAGTCTGAGTGACTGGACTCAGCAGTGTCTGCTCCAGGGTTTTGTGTGTGAGGTTTAAAGATGTAATTTCCTTGCAGACAGGCAAAGCACTCGAAGCTCAGCTCTTACCTCCTCCTCCTCCTCCCTTCTCAAAATATAATGCATGTTAATGATTGTGGATATCGTTGACATGTGGCTTCTATCACCACACCTGCCAAATAAAGATAAAAAAACAAAAAACAAAACCATCGGCATCTGTCCGTTTTTATAAATGTTTTATTTTTTTTTCTGCAAAATATCCTCCGGTTATAAAAAAAAAAGTTTCCGTATTTGTTGCGCTTTGATTATAGCAAGTGGCAGTCTGTTTTCGTGTCCACGTAAGAGGGTCTGTTTTGTGGCTTTTAGAGTCTGTTTGTCGGTACAGTGATGGTATGGAGTGCACATTTTAGGATGTACATCCTGGCTTGGATCGCTCAGAGCATGGTTTTTTTTTGAGACTTGAGACTCTGGTTCACAGTTTCCACACCAATTCGTCCTAAAGGTGTTGTATCGGGTTGAGGTCAGGACTCTGTGCAGGCCAGTCAAGTTCCTACACCCCAAACACACTCATCCATGTCTTTATGGACCTTGCTTTGTACACTGGTGCGCAGTCATGTTTGAACAGGAAGGGGCCATCCCGGAACTGTTCCCACAAAGTTGGGAGCATGGAATTGTCCAAAATGTCTTAGTATGCTGACGAGCCAGGCCTTCTCATCCACATCAGTGCCTGACTTCACAAATGCACTTCTGGAAGAACGGTCAAACATTCCCATGGACACACTCCTAAACCTTGTGGGCAGCCTTCCCAGAAGAGTTGAAGCTGTTAAAGTTGCAAAGGGTGGGCCTACTCAATATTGAATCCCACAGACTAAGACTGGGTTTCCATTAAAGTTCATGTGCATGTAAAGGCAAGTGTCCCAATACTTTTGACAATATAGTGTAGGCGAAGGTCTACAGAGTCTGTAAGCCCCCTTTAGGAAAAAAAGGGACCCCAAGATATCTTTCACTTCCCCCATCAGAGTACATAGAACCCCTTGTTCACAAAAAAGTAAATGAGTGCACATGGAGCCGGGTCCAGAGATGTTTTGACTACGCTCTGCACATCCTCGGCCATCGGAGCTATATATACAGCAAGCAGGGATGGAGGACATGGCTCAAAAACACAACCACCTGTTGGGGGGGAACACAGGATGCATCGGCGGATGGTGGGAGTGGCGAAGATAAAGCCTGTACAGCTGCCCCAGCAGCCCTGGACAATACACCAGTCTCCTTTCCAGCAGCATACCACCCAGGCCAAAATGCCACCGGTTCAAACGCCAGAAGCAGGAGGCAGCCCACCATCACAATGGCAGCCCTTACCCCTAATACAAACAGCTTCCCAAGAGGACACAGTCAGAGACCCCTTCTCTAAAGAGTCCCTGGATGAGCTGCAGCAGCCATCACCTGGTGAGCCACAGCAATTTCCCCCATACCCTGCATCACCTGGGGGGGGGGAGACACATTGATAGTGCCGGTCTTCCTGCTTTCTCTATGGATACAAATATGGCTGAATTAGCAGAACTAGCCTTAAGTCAGACCACCTTCACAGGGAACCCACCCTGTAACCTACTTGGGGGGGGATGCAGTGCTTATAGCTAGATTTTCAGCATTTCTGCAGCAGGAATTATCCAAAGCCTGTGCTATTATAACCACTGACATTTAAAAGTGACTTTCAGAATATTGGAGAGCGTTTGGACTCCATAGAGTCCAAGGTGGATGGATCTGTGAAATGAGTGGATCAAAATACCAACTTGATTTCCACACTACAAGAGCAATTAGATCAAGCCCATACCAAATAGAGGACCTTGAGAACAGATCACAGCACTATAACTTTAGGGGCCTCCCTGAGACTGTCACAGATCTGGAGCCCGCATTACATGCCTTGATACAGGACTTGATCCCTGATTATCTTCCCTCACCAGCTGGAATTGTATAGTTTTCATTAGGCTTTAACAGCCCCCAGATCCGACGGATTGCCTCGGGATGTGATTGTAAATCCCCACTTCTACAGGCTTAAGTAGAAATAATACAGAGTTATGGGAGGTGAACGCAATTACTCTAAATTTTAAACTTCAAGAATTAGACCTTATTATGACCTTTGCCTTAAATCATTATGAATCATTTATTTGTTTCTCTTTATTATTTTTTGTATTTTTTGTCAATATATAGCATTGAGCATCTATATGATGGCCCACTAAAATCCCTGATGAAGCCATAACTGGGCGAAACATGTAGGATATGGACCATCATACCACATTGTCATCATTGGAATTGTGTATCTCATGCATTATATTTTAATATGGATTATATTCAGTCGGATTGGTGTCCGTGTTCACTAAAAACTGCTTTTAATGGATATTAATAAAAAATATGATTTTATTAAGTTGTCAGTTGCGAATTGAATCAAAAGCACCGTCATAATCCCAATAGCAATTCCCCCTGATTCCCTAGTTCCCTCCTTTGTAAATCGAACATAAAAGGGATGAGGTGCTGATGTGCATTGTGTCGTCATATTGCCCAAACCATTACTAATACTAGAAAATAATGACTGTAGCTAGATCCAGACAGGAAATCTCATTGCTTGGACATCCAATCCAAATTTTAGCTGACATCTCTCAATTGACCATCCAAAAGAGATGATCGTTAAACCATTACTAATGCACCTGATGAACGGCCACATCAATTATTGATGGTTGTTTCAATTCTGTCTCTCCTTCACGTACAAGGGAAAGACTCACTCATTCACACATTTTCATGATGGAAAAGAAGTGCTGCTGGGTCTAGGCTTGATCTCTCGGAATTTACCATCTAGCAGAGCCTCGGCTACGCCACCCCAACATTTTTTATCACTGTGGTCACAACCCAAATGATTAGCCTCCAAGAAGACTCCACCAAACACTGTATAACAGACTCTTATTGGCAGATCCCCTTTTTGTTTGTTGTAGTGGTGACACTTGCAACCACTGAGTTTACTCCTATGCAACTTAGTCATTAGTTAATTGCTTGCGGCTGGGAATACACCCACTGTACCTGAACATTCCCTGATTTGGGGGGTCAGGGAGGTTTATACGGTCTTTATTTACCTTGCTTCCCTGCTCCCAATTATAATTCCCTCCCTGAACAGCCCTGTTACTTTCATTTCCCCTCTTCCTGCTCCACCCCTTCCCCCCTATCCCCTTCCCCCCTATCCCCTTCCCCCATCCCCTTCCCTCCTCTGTCCTAACCGGAACCTTTTCCCCTTACCTTCCTAGAATTCTACCTATGGGATGCCTTAACCAAAGCCCAAGTTTTCCAGTTTTATGGCTAATTCCAGGGGCCGTGGAAAGTTTATATTATACTCATTTTTGTTGTTGCTAATGTTTATTTTAGTTGATATGATGTACAGTAGGAGGCCCTGTGTGGTCCACCCTACTTACATTGGGGACTTTCTTTTTTCTCCCTCCACCTCAACTCTATATGAGTGATGTGCCGAGGTGGAACCACATGCCACTCAAAGTGAACTTGCCTGTGGCTGAATGCTAATGGCAACTTCATCTCTGATAATGGGGTGCTGGTCCCCACAACCAGTCACAGATTTAGATATGTGGGTGATTACCTGCAGGCAGGAGACAAAACGTCAGCACTGTAGACAGGCAGTAGAGGTCAAAATATTTGTTTTTGATACTTCTTTCTCTTCTTTTCTCCTAGCTTTTCTATTGTTTATGTACACCCTTACCTTTCTGATTGCAGGGAAGCTAGAAATACATTGGAGGGCTAAACTGGAACTTGGGGGATCATCTTACAGGCGAATACAGACTGCCAAACCATCATGTCTACAATAGTCCGAAAGAAATTCAAAATCCTAACCCATAATGTACAGGGTCTCAACTCTCCATCTAAATGAACAATGGCTCTTCAGTATGGTCATAAACTGGGGATCAACGTCCTGTTACTTCAAGAGACCCATTTCTCCCGGGCTTCCACCCATAAATACTTAAATGCTAAGTACCCCACATATTACCTATCTAATGGTCCAGATAAAACAGAAAGGTGGTGTTGTGATCTGTATAACTGAACGGGTACTGTTTACTTCTACTAGCGTTATACAAGATAAGGAGGACAGATACATTTTGGCGAGTGGGATAATCAATGATCATGTAGTCATATTTATTTCCGATTAAGCCCCCAACACTGGACAGACATCCTTCTATAAGGAAATGTTGGAGGCCATGTCATTTTTGGAGGAGATAGTTATCTAACATTTGATCTAATTCCCTCAAAGCAGTTCTGAAACATGCTCCAAAACAGAGTAGCAAATTAGCTCGCATATTACACTCTTACGGTCTCATTGACTTATGGAGGGACAGTCACTCCACGACCATAAATTACATATACTACTCCCATGTTCATAAGACCTACTCTCGGATCGACCACATATTCACTTTGTCCCCGCTACTTCCATTTATTACTTTTGCACAGACACTCACCACGTAATGGTCGGATCATTCCTCAGTTCAGATAACTGTCTCAGAGCACAAAAGGATGGCTGGCTGCATGGCACCTCAACACCTCTTTACTTAACGACCCCACTGTTTTTGGAGGTTGAAGACACCTTATGCCAGTATTTTACTGAAAACTTTTCCGGCGACACATCTCCAACTACCAATTGGGCTGCACAGAAGGTGACGATTTGTGGCAAATTAATTCAAATAGCCTCCAGGGCCAACCGATAGTGGGAGTCGACTATATTGCAGCAGGAAGAAGTTATGTCTTAAGAGAACAGAAGACAAACTCTCATGTAGACCTTAGACCTAACATAGATGCAGAAAGGACAGCACTGGACCTTAGTTTAACTACAAAACTGTAAAAATATATCTACTTGTCTAGGAATCACTAGGCTTGTGCAATTAGTTACGTTCCGAATTTAGTTTTTACCAGACGAATTTCGAATTTCCGAATTTTAATTTTTCTGATTTGGAAATTTGCGGTAATTTGGCAAATGTGGTAATTATGATAATTCGGCAATTGGAAAAGCCGAAAATCCGAAATTCAGAAATCCGAAAATAACAAAAAACATTTGAAATAATAACTAACTAATAAATAACTATTAAATTATAGGCATTGGAATTTCCTTGAAAATATGGCTGTTAGTGAACTTAAATATGAAATGTATCACTAACCCCCAAATTTCAAGGAAATTCCAATACTTATAATTTAATAGTTATTTATTATTATTTCAAATGTTCTTTCTTATTTCTGAATTTCAGAAATTCAGAACTAAGAAAGAACATTTGAAATAATAATAAATAACTATTAAATTATAAGTATTGGAATTTCCATGAAAATTTGGCTGTTAGTGAACTTAAATGTGAAATTTACCACTGACAGCCATATTTTCAAGGAAATTCCAAAACCTATAATTTAATAGTTATTTATTAATTACTGTTTTTGAAATCTTTTTTGTTATTTTTCAAATTTTCAAATTTCGGATTTTCAGCTGTACCGATTGCCGAATTTCTAAATTACCGCAATTGCCAAATTACCGCGAATTACCGCAATTGTCAAATTTCCGAATTCCAAATTTTTGGAACTTCCGAATTCCCGAAAAAATAACGAAAAAAAGAAAAACAAAGGAATTTTTCAGCCATGCACAAGTCTAGTCACTACTATACCCTAGGTGGCAAACCTTACACCTTGCTTACGTGGAAACACGCTACCTATTCCCCTGCACTACCGAAGCTGTGTTTACATAATTGACCCCAGTCCCAGAACCCTCAGCTGATTGATCAGGACTTTTTAAATTTCTATTCCAAACTCTACGCCCAGCCTGACCCATAACAAAAGTCCCGAGTTGATGGATTCTTCAAAAACCACCCTCTTCCACATGTAACAAATGATCACATAGAATTAATGGAACAAGAATTCACAGAAGTGGGGGTGGCAATTGCCATACAAAGCTTTAACCTATCAAGGCACCAGGCCCAGGCAGCTTTTCCGGGCCACTACTGCAGAAAATTTTCTGAGATCTTAATACGCTATCTATGTTCATTCTTTAATGATATCCAATGTGGTACCCCACTCTCGTTGTGAAAATAATGCATTTATGCACATTATACCTAAACCCGGAAAAGACTGTGTGAATTAACGCCCGATCTCGCATCAAAATAATGACTAAAGAGGAATGAATTCATCCTATTTGGCAGTATTTTAGATATATACATCTGAATCGTGTGGGGTTTGTCTCGAATAGGCAGGCACCAGACCAAAGAGAAATTGGATATTATTTCGGTCCTAATCTAATTGGGATGGTAGGGGACAGAGAAAATGTATGCTGCTATCCCTTGACCTACATAAGGCCTTTGATTCCCCTTCATGGGCATACCTCTTTTACTGTATACTCTGGATTGTTATGGGTTTGGTCTGAACTCCAACCACCCCCATACCTAGTCTATATATGCAAGTAACACATTGTATGTGATCTCTGCCCTAAAGGTCAATCACGCAAAATCTCTAGCCTTCAATTTAACTATAGATGACCGCACAGTTCGCTCCCTCCAACAAAGTTTTCTATTTAAATGGAAATCGGAAGCACTCCCTTATTTGGGTATACATTTAACCACTTCTATAGATACCCTATATTGAAGAAACTATCCCCATTTTTATATAAGAAACTACTTGCATAAGACTTTACCAGATGGTCCTCTAACCCACCCTTGTGGTTCGGTAGACTGTATTCTAAGAAGGTGAACATCATACCCAGAATCTTATACCGGTTTCGCACCCTACCGATATCAATAAACATGTCAGATCTACGACTCTTCAGCAGAAATTGTTGAAATTCGTGTGGGTGGACAAAAGACCCAGGGTGAATAGATGTACAGTTTTCTCCCCAAAATTAAAGGGTTGATTGAGAGTACCAGATTTGACCAAATATTTTTATGCTGCACAGTTAGCTCAGTTGATTTGTTTCCATTCCCAACATGCTAATCACTTATGGATGCAGTTAGAATTCTCCCTTCTCCCATCTACACCAATTAGCCATCTGAAGGCCAAAGACAAACCTAGTATACTATGCCCGATACTGTCTTTTTCCCTTGGTTTATGGGATAGACTAGTGAGCCAACAACATGGTTTTAAATTCCCTCCATGCCCCTTTGGTCCCTTTGTTGGGCCAGCCTGTGTCTCTCCCCCCCAAGTGTCAGTTCTCCTACTTTTGCATGGTGGACTAATAAAGGATTTATCTGCCTTGGACAACTTTTGTGACCATAGAGAAATATTGTCTAAACATGTCATACTAGAGAAGAATGAACATCCCACAAGGTGTCACAAATCCAATGGGGTCTGGTGACAGGTGCGTACCACTGGAGTGCGATGCGCACCAAAATAATGTAGCGCACCACAAGGTTGTGGACCTATGGCTGACTGCTGCTAGGTAGTACTGGCTGATATGGGGAGAGGGCTCCCTAGAGCATGGACACTGAAACTCAGGGAGCTAGTGCATCAGTTTTCCCAGGGCGCGGAATCTAAGAGCTAGTGGGTGTTCACCAGATCCTCTAGTGGTGAGGGTGGATTTGGCTGCAACTGGATCCAGGTCGCGGCCCCCAGGGTCCCCTAGCTCTCACTCAGCTGGCCCCAGGTGATAGAGGGGAAGCAGCAGCACAGGTCCAGTAAGAATAGCCAGAGGAAAAGCAAAAGGTCAGGGCAACCAGAAGACAGGAGAAACCGAAGACAAGCCAAAGGTCGAGGTAACAGGCAAGAAGGGATAGTCAGACAAGCCAAGGATCAGAATACGGATAAGACTCAGAGCAACTGAAGAGACAATCACAGACGCAAGCCGAACATGGACAAACGTTGATCAGCAATGCAGCCTTGTACTGCCAGGCTTATATCCTGTTACCAATTAAGGCCTGGGGCGGAGACCAGCTGAAGAAAGCCTACTAAAGCACACAGGTGAGGGAGGCCTGGCCTCTAACTGGACACATGCAGCAAAGGTAGGAAACAGATAAGACATGTGTAGCTGGTTACATGATAGTACCCCTCCTCTTACGAGGCCTCCCCCTCCCCCGCTTGGGTCCAGGCTTGGAGGGAAATCTCAGATGAAACCTGCTCACGAGACGAGGTGCATACACCTCAGATGCAGGAATCCACGGCCTCTCCTCAGGACCAAACCCTTTCCAATGCACGAGGTACTAAAGGATGCCTTTATAGAGACGAGAATTCAATATTTGACTAACCTTGTACTCCTGATTATCCTCAGAGACTGGAACCACAGTAGGGATGGGCTGAGAGAACTTATTGAGGACCAAGGGTTTCAGAAGGGAAACATGGAAGGAGTTCGAAATCCTGAGATTTTTGGGGATCTGAAGTTTAAAGCAGACTGGGTTAACCTTAGCAATTATCGAGTACAGACCAATGAATCTTGGTGCGAATTTCAAAGAAGGAACACGGAGTTTGATGTTGCTGGTGGAAAGCCAGACCTTGTCTCCCATCTGTAGAGGAGGCGGTTTACGCCTGTGACCGTTCGGCAAAACCTTTAAACTTATCAGCCGCTGCTTGAAGAGAATCATGAACCTCACCCTAAATGGTATTGAAAGATTGCTGAACAGTAGCCAAAGCTGGAATACCAGGAGAACAAGTCATGGGAAGAGGAAGCTGAGGGTGTCTTCCATGGACTGTGAAAAAGGGGGTCTTCTGCGAACTGGTGTTAACATGATTGTTGTGAGAGAATTCTGCCCACGGGAGTAGAGAGGACCAGTCATCGTGATGAGCGGAGACTAAGGTGCGGAGGAAAACCTCCAACTCCTGATTGACCCTCTCAGTCTGTCCATTGGATTGAGGGTGGTAAGAAGAAGAAAAATCTAGGACAATATTGAGGGACTTGCAGGAAGTAAATTGAACCCCCCTGTCAGAAACAATATGAGAAGGAACCAAATGGAGGCGGAGGATTTCTCGAACAAAGATGGGGACCAATGCAGGAGCGGAAGAGAGACCAGGAAGGGGAACAAAATGAGCCATTTTGGAGAACCCATCGATCACCACCCAGATGACAGTATTTCCTTCAGACGGTGGAAGATCGGTGATGAGATCCATCACCATGTGAGTCCAGGGCTCCTCTGGAACGGGCAAGGGCATGAGCAGACCAGCAGGAGCTTGTGTGGAGGACTTGAACTGGGCACAAACATGGCACGCTTTCACATAGCCTTTGACATCCACACGGAGGGTAGGCCACCAGAAGTGGCGACTGATGAGCTGAAAGGATCCGAGGGCCCCAGCATGACCCGACACCTTGGAATCATGTCCCCAACAAAGGATCTTAGGTCTTATTTAATGGGGACGAAGGTCTTGCCAGGGGCAACTTTAGACTCCAGAGTGGTGGAATGGGCAAGAATACACTTGGCCGAAATGATCAGCTCAGGTTCAGAGGTAGGTTCCTCATCCCTCGAGTCAAATGACCTAGAGAGAACATCAGCCCGAACGTTGCAGGGACCAGGTTTGTACGTGATCGTAAAATTGAACCGGGAAAAGAACAGACTCCACCTGACCTGTCTGGGATTCAGTCGTTTAGCACTCTGTAGGTACTGTAAATTTTTATGATCCGTGAAGATCGTTATGGAGTGCGGGGAACCCTCCAAGAGATGATGCCATTCATCTAGTGCCAATTTGATAGCGAGAAGCTCCTGATCGCCAATAGCGTAATTTTTCTCTGCCTGAGAACATTTTTTGGAGAACAACGCACATGTCTGTTGTTTATTCTCGGATAACTCAAGGAGCACCGCTCCTACTCCAGGAGAGGAAGCGTATACTTAAATAAAAAATGGGTCCCCAGGCTTAGGTCTACTCAAGTGAGGACCAGAAACAAAGGCTTGTTTCAGATCATGGAACGCAGCGACAGCCTCAGGAGGCCATTCCTTGGCATTAGCACCTTTCTTAGTCAAGGCAATAATAGGCGCAGCAATAGCCAGGTAGTTCTTAATAAATTGCCTGTAATAATTGGAGAATCCAAGAAATCGCTGAGTGGTCTTGAGGCTGGCAGGAAGAGGTCATTTGGTAATGGTCGAGACCTTTTCGGGATCCATATGAAGACCCAAACTGGAGACAAAGCATCCTAGAAACAGAACCTCAGAACATTCGAAAGAACATTTGTACAGGTTATTTTCCCTAAGGCGCTGACGTACCACCCGGATATGGTTCCTGTGGGCAAGCAAATTGTCTGAAAATATTAGAATGTCATCCAAATAGATGACCACAAATTGATACAGTAAATCCCTGAAGACCTCATTGACGAAGTTTTGAAAAACCGCTGGCGCGTTACACAGCCCAAAAGGCATAACGAGGTATTCATAATGCCCGTCTCTTGTGTTAAACGTGATTTACCACTCGTCCCCCTCCCTTATCTGGATCAGATTATAGGCACCCCTGAGATCCAACTTGGTAAAGATGGAGGCCTCTTTCAATCTGTCGAATAATTAAGTAATTAAGGGTAAGGGGTAACGGTTTTTAATAGTCACCACGTTTAAACCTCCATAGTCGAAACAAGGCCTTAACGTACCATCTTTCTCGGTAACGAAAAAGAATCCTGGTCCAGCTGGAGATGAGGACTTCCGAATGAATCCCCTCCCAAGGTTTTCGGAGATATACTCAGACATGGCCTGGCTCTCAGGGATGGACAGAGGATACGTACGACCCCTGGGCAGCTTTGCTCTAGGAACAAGGTCAATTGCACAGTCAAAGGACCTGTGAGGGGGAAGCACTTCAGCCAATTTCTTACAGAAGACATCTTGGAAATCGCTATAAGCAGTAGGAAGAGCAGAGGAAACTGAAGTGGCGGCAACAGGAATTCTCTCTTTAGGGACGACCTTGCATAGGCAGGATGAGAAATGAGAGGATCCCCAAGCCAGTATCTGCCCGGAAGTCCACTCAATGTGTGGGGAATGGAGCTGTAACCAGGGAAGACCTAATACGATGGAGGTTGAGGCCTTAGGTAGAACAAGGAAGGATATCTCCTCCTAATGGAGTATTTCAACAGACATCTTAACCGGAAGGGTCTGGAAGCGGATGGGTCCTCCTGGAAGAACGGTGCCATCGATCGCCGAGACCACCAATGGAGTGGCAAGAGGCGAAAGGCCAAGATTCCTGGAAGAAGCCGTTTTCCAGTCCATAAAGTTGTCCCCACAGTAAAGGCACAGGCCCAAGGCTCTACGCCTAGCACGCTCTTCGGGAGATAGCCTGGTCCGGCCCAGCTGCATGGGTTCCTCAGCTGACAAGGAGGGCTCCATGGACCGCAGAGAGGGGAGCTCAGGCTGACTAAGGGCCCGGGGGTGCAGACGTCTTTTTTTTCTAGGGTCCTCTCCTGGAAACGAATGTCGATCTGGTTGCACAGGGAGATCACGTCGCCCAGATCAGAGGAAATGGTTCTACCCGCTAATTCATCTTTCACTCTGTCGGAGAGGCCCTGTAAGAAAGCTGCAATCAAGGCCTCGTTGTTCCAGTTCAACTGGGCAGACAGAATACAAAAATGGAGGGCATACTGGCCCACAGAAAGAGACTCCTGACGGAGGCATAAAAGGCCGCTGGCTGCTGAGGAGACACGACCTGGTTCCTCAAAGATGTTTCGGAAGAGTTTTAGGAAACTAGACAGGCTAGAGACCACAGGGTCACTCTTCTCCCAGAGAGGGGCAGCCCAGGCTAAAGCATCTCCGGATAAGAGAGAAATAATTCTTCGCCCGATCGGACAGGAAATTTTGAGGCTGAAGCTCAAAATGAATGGTGCACTGGCTGAGGAACCCCCTGCAGGCTTTAGAGTCTCCAGTGTATCGGGACGGAGCCGGAAACTGCAACGGATTGGCTGCTGCGAGCGTAACTTGAACCGATACAGCCGCAGGGAATTACTCTGATACTCCCAAATTACACATTTTCTGAACACCGTAAAATGCACCAGTGTCTTGACATCCTCTACTCCCATGGAGTATTTACACAGGACTTTTGACAAGCACACCAGCCATATGTCTAATATACATACAATACTATATGAGAGTTCCAACAAATTACCCTATATGGAAAGTTGCAGAATAGTGGAAACTGGCTCAATTTAATTCCAAGTCTTACATTAATACCTCATTGATTGAGGTGAATTATAAAGTCTTCATATGGTGGTATTTAGTAGGGGTGTTCAAGAATAATCATGTAATCAATGCATCGAGATTCAGCCTTGGAAAATTCTGCATCCTTGCAGAGAATGGCTGAATCTCGATTGCATCAATTATGTCATCGGCCCCTGTCAGAGTCCTCCCCCCCCCCCCCTTCCTCTCCATGTCTAAATGTGTGTGATCACACACAGAGCGGGAATCTCCCACTGTTAGATGGAGCTTGGATCTGAAACGCCTGGCAGCCAGTGTAACAAAATCCCCCCTTCTAGATTGAGATTGAATCAGTGTGACGTGTATCATAGGAGGCGGCTGCCAGGATATTAAAATCCAAGCTCCGTGTCACAGCAGGATATCCTTGCTCTGTGTATGATACAGGCTCTGATGAGGCTGCATTGATGGGCACTGGTAGGCTGCATTGATGGGCATGGGTAGGCTGCATTGATGGGCACTAGTAGGCTGCATTGATTGACACTAATGGGCACTGGTAGGCTGCATTGATGGGAAATGGTAGGCTGCATTGATTGGCACTGGTGGGCTGCATTGATGGGCACTAGATTGCATTGATGGGCACTGGTAGGCTGCATTGATGGGCACTGATAAGCTGCATTAATGGGCATCGGTAGGCTGCATTGATGGGCACTGGTAGGCTGCATTGATTGGCACTGGTAGGCTGCACTGATGGGCACTGGTAGGCAGCACTAATGGGCACTGGTAGGCTGCATTGATGGGCACCGATAGGCTGCATTGATGGGCACTGATAGGCTGCATTAATGGGCACTAATAAGGCTGCACTAATGGCCACTTATGAGGCGGCAATGATGGGTATTGATAAGCTGCACTGATGAGGCTGCACTGATATTACTTTACTGATGGGCACATATAAGGCTGCGTTGATGGGCACTGGAAGGCTGCATTGATGGGCACTGGAAGGCTGCATTGATGGGCACTGATAAGCTGCATTGATGGGCACTGGTAGGCTACATTAATGGGCACTAGTAGGCTGCATTGATGGGCACTGATGAGGCTGCATTGATGGGCACTGAGGCTGCATTGATGGGCACTGATGAGGCTGCATTGATGGGCACTAATACGTCTGCATTGATGGGCACTAATAAGGTTGCACTGATGGTCATTGATGAGGCAGCAATGATGGGCATTGATAAGCTGCACTGGTGGCCACATATAAGGCTGCATTGATGAGCATTGTTAGGCTGCACCGATGGGTTTTTGATGAAAACCATGGGCAGTAATCGTGATGCATTGCGTAATCTAATCGAATTGTTGACAAGATAATTCAAGATAATTATAATCGACCGGGAGACCAGTGAAGATGCACACCTCTACTATACAGTGCCAATGCGCTCTGCGTCCTCTGTCCCAGGGCCCTCTTCCAGGTGCTACCGCGACTGTGGTCAGGAAGGCGCAGTTCTTCACACCTGGTGGACTTGCCTGAAAGTGAAGCGTTTTGGGCACTGGTAGGCTGCACTGATGGGCACTGGTAGGCTGCACTGATGGGCACTGGTAGGGTGCACTGATGGGCACTGGTAGGCGGCACTGATGGGCACTGATAGGCTGCATTAATGGGCACTAATAAGGCTGCACTAATGGCCACTGATGAGACGGCAATGATGGGTATTGATAAGCTGCACTGATGAGGCTGCACTGATATTACTTCACTGATGGGCACATATAAGGCTGCGTTGATGGGCACTGGAAGGCTGCATTGATGGGCACTGGAAGGCTGCATTGATGGGCACTGTTAGGCTTCATTGATGGGCACTGATAGGCTGCATTGATGGGCACTAGTAGGCTGCATTGATGGGCACTGATGAGGCTGCATTGATGGGCACTGAGGCTGCATTGATGGGCACTGATGAGGCTGCATTGATGGGCACTGATGAGGCTGCATTGATGGGCACTAATAAGTCTGCATTGATGGGCACTGAAGGTGGTCAGGAAGGCACAGTTCTTCACACCTGGTGGACTTGCCTGAAAGTGAAGCGTTTTGGATCCGCAGATATAAATGAATTTATTCCCTCTCTCAGGTGAGGCTCTTTTCGAGAGGCTGGCGGAGGGGATACCGGGATATGTGAGATGTCTGATCGCATTCATTTCCACAGTGGCCATATTTTCCATAGAAAGATCCTCGAAATCCCCTACAATCCCATTTGAACGGCCAAACTGCCATAGATTATGATCAATGACCTCCATGACAAGCTGGCCTACTTTGAGAAAACATGGAATCCCTGGATAAAATATCTCTCAGGACCCTCCTGAATTGGATGGAGGGGCATATATCTATAGTCATTAGAAGGTGCACAGTTCCTTTCTTACCTTTTTCTTCTTCTCACTTTTCTCCTCTTTTCTACACTTTAACCTAACTCTCCTACTTTTTTCTCATCCACTTGAGCCTGAGATTTGTTGGCAAGAGCCCAGAGAATCATATGGGCTGTAGTAAATTAAATGGTGCAAATAGAATTCTCATAATACCATTTTATAGTTGATAATGTTACTGTTTCATTTGTGCTTAGGTCTTTTGCTGGTTACCGCCATGTTATCTGACCAAGCAATATATGGATTCCGATTTATGAAACTTACATGCTACCTGCCCTATATGTCACGGTTGATTAATAGATGGATGTTGTACCTCTTGTATCTTTCTGTTAATCTCTGAGAAAAATTATTGGAAATGAAAATGGTTAACTAAAGCACAATGTAAAAAATCCTTCATTAGAAGCGAAAAAAATGAAAAAAGCAATGTCCTCCATTGTAAATCCAATGCCAATCACATCATCCATTGGTTTAGTTACACATAATTTACAACTATACTGATCCATTGCACTCCCGCCACAAAATGTCAGATGCCCAACTAGTTTCTGTATGAAAACAAGCCGACTACATATCCTGTGTGACAAACTTGACTGAATATGGCCATGACCATGACTGCAAACAGGCTGCAGGAGAAAAAGCAACACTGAGATGCAACGCAAAGTATGAAAAAAGCAAAACCTAGAATGTTTAAAAAAATAGTATTTCATTATGGTGCCCAGTGCATTAGAAAGCTAAATATCCTTAAGTTAGAGTTGACGTCTACATTCAGATCCAGATTTACAATTAAACTCGTTGGCATGTGTCATCACCAATAGGAATAAAATCATCTGATATAAATCTATATACAGATTGTAACATGTATTCTAAGACTGGGCAGGACCAGTAAAGTGAGAAAACATTCTGTATAAAATAGGTCATCCACACAGAGGGGTTTTGTGTTATGTGCCAGAGGCTGTGTGCCACCTTTATATGGCAGGATTAAGAGAACATAGTGAAGAATTGTGCAGCAAACCCCAGCCGCCACAAATGTGCGACAAGAGGGTTTTATTTTTTTACAGCAGCTTGTCTTTATCAATAAATCTGCATTAAATATCCAAGTTTAAAAATTCTGGTGAAGCTTTTAAGAGAGAATACGAGATTCCCCTCAGGTAGGTGATGCTTCAGCAGCTCCATAATTAGGAAATATTGCTATGAGGGTAGAGGACGCAGCGGATGCGGCTGAACCTTCAGGTAATTATGCAAATTCTGTCTGCTCTTTCACAGCTTGAAGTTCCTTTTCATGCCTCACCCTATCAATTGCGCTATACTTTCTGCGGCCCTGGATAACTCTATTGAAAGACCTACTTTACGGTACACTTTTTTTTTTAGTTGAGCTTCAAAAATTATCTTGTTCAGTCTAGGGGGGCAGGTATAAGGTGTATTACTTGCCCGATTCCTGGCTCTGACTGGCTACATCACTGTTCTCATGATCCCCCTGTGTCATCATATGCAGGATACATGAGCAGGCATGTAAGGGGGTGATAGTAGAATTCTCAGTTTGGCCTCACAATTCTCACTAGGTAGCACCCTTCTGTAAGATTAAAATACTCTGGCAAACATACCAAAATTTCCCAGCACACTTACCTGCTAGCCTGAAAAACAATGAAAAACAGACAATTTGCTTTAAAAATAGAGGTTTTAGTTTGCACACATTTGCAAATATATGTGGAAGACACAGTGCCCACACCAAGGCTCCTCTGTATACTGCTGTCCTAACTCGATATTTTTGAAAGTCTCCAAGTTAGAACATATATAGTAGTTTATAAATTAAGAGTTTTCCCTGGAGAGAGTCCAAACCTCCTGAAAGACACAGGGACGCATTGGACGCCCAGCTAGGGCAGCTGAAGACATCCAAATGTGCCCCCACACCAAATCCAGCAAACAAGCTGTACAAAAAGATGGCAACCACTCCAATTTATAACTGCCATTTGCAGTAATGTGCACTTGGAAGGAAAATTTCCCAGCACACTTACCAGCTAGCCTGCAAAAAAAAAAAAAATTGATCTTGTCTAACAGTTCACGCTAAAAACTGATATGCAGAGTATTGATATAACACTGGAAGCTTCTTGTAGGCAGAGGATAGCTTTACTTACAGGAAACAGGATGATACAAGTTCATGCACTTAACATAGACAGAACATCCTGTGATCACATTACAAAAGATTTTCCATGCACATAACACTATAACACTGCAGTGCCACCTGCTGGTAGCACTGTTGCTCTTCCAACATCCCTTCTCAACAGCATGTGCTTTGTCAAATTATATTCAGCTTATTCTGGAAATAACTATGATGTTCCTTCAACAAAGGCTTGGTGAGTGCATTGGCAGTCATCTCCTCTGATTGGCAGTATTAAATGTCAATAACACCTTGCTCTTGATTATCTCTCAGTAGGTGATGCTTGACGTTGATGTGTTTGGTCCTAGGATTGACCCTTTCTGATTGTGTAAGCTTTATACATCCCTGGTTGTCTTCAAAAATGGGAATTCATTTTGACATGTCTATCCCAATGTCCACAAAAAGTTGACAAATCCATATCGCTTCTTGACATGCATGTGCTGCTGCAATGTACTCTGCTTCAGTTGAAGATAGAGCGACAGTTCTTGCTTTTGACTAGTCCAACTTATGGTTCCTTCCCCATACTGTCAGATAAATCGACTTGTGCATTTGCTGTCTGTGCAGTCCCTGACCCAATCAGCATCCACATATCCGACCAATTTTGGATCTGATGTTGCTGGTAACCATAACTTCATCTGAATTGTTCCTTTGAGGTACTGCATCACTCTCTTTACTGCATTCCAGTAATGCTGACAGGGAGCTGAAACTTTCTTGCACAGTATGCCCACTGCTGCGGCTATGTCTGGTCTTGTCACAGTGGCAACATATAGCAGCTTACCAATTGTTTTGCGATAAATGTCATTGTTGGGTAGCAAGTTTCCGGATTCATTGCTCTTTTGATAGCTTGGTTCTATAGGAGTTTTCACTTCCTTAGCATCTTGCATGTGGAATTGTTCTAAGATTTCTGAGATTTTCTGAGATTGGTTGAGAAGATGACTTCAATCTTCTTCTCTCTGTATTTGGATTCCCAGATAATAGCTAATGTTCCCAAGCTCTTTGATTTCAACATTTTCATTCAGCTTGTGAACTGTCTGATGGTAATTCCCTTCTTGTTCAAAACAAGTTATAATATCAATATAAATAAGGATGTATATCCATCTGTCTTCTTGATTCTTGGAGTAGAGACAGTGGTTTGCTTTACTTCTTGAGACTCCCTCTCTAGTAAGCACTTTGTTTACTTTCTCTTTCCACATCCTTGCAGATTGCTTAAGACCGTAGATGCTCTTCTGAAGTTTACACACAAGGCCATCTCCTTGCTCAAACCCTGGTGGTTGCTCCATGTAGAGGTCTTCCTTAATGTCTCCATATAGGAAAGCAGTTTTAATGTCTAGATGTTTGACTTGCACGCTCTTCCCGGCTGCAACGCGAAGAATCGCTCTGATGGTGGAGTGTTTTATAACGGGAGCGAATGTTTCATCGTAATCTAAACCCAATTTCTGGGAGTAACCCTTGGCAACTAGTCGGCTTTGTGTTTGTGGATATCCCCTACTGCGCCTGACTTTACTTTGAAAGTCTACTTGCTTCCTATAGTTTTGCGGTTAGCAGGGAGCTCTGTGAGTGTCCAGGTTTTATTTTCTTGAAGTGACTTTAATGCTTCTTCTGCTGCCTTTCTCCATTTATTGGCTTCAAGTTTTGGCAGTTTTTCTATGTCTTCCCAGGATGTTGGCTCAAGTATGCTGTGTGTTTTTGACAGTGTATGATGGCTTGTGGGATGGTATCCCCTTTGTAGTCCGATTGGATCTTCTGACTTCAGGCAGTTCAGCAGGATCTGGTGGGAAACTTGAGTTAAGAAAGAAGAGAGGGGCGCACCGACCTAGTGTAATACCATTAAACCGTTTTATTAAAAACAATAGAATAATATATACTCACAAACGGAGCAATGTAAAAAGCATCATGACAAGAAGTGGAAATATTTCCTCCAAGGAACTGATCGATCTCCACCTCAACAGAGGGACCGAACAGCATCCGTATGACCAGATTGACGCGTTTCCAGGGTGAACCCTCTTCCTCAGAGGTGGAGATCGATCACCATTCTTCGCTTGTCTCTTGGTTGACGAATCCGAGCGCAGGAGTTGTTTGGATTTTTTTGGGGGAACTTGAGTTAGGCATTGTGAGTTCCACATCTTGTTCTGACTCCTGCACAGGTTCGCTTTGATCAACCATTTCTTCTGGTTTGCTTGGCATATTCACTGCACAGCTTTCAGGGATCAGCATTTCTGGTTGTCACAGATTACACATGCCCATGATGACTAGCTAACCACAACGTGGTTCCGTGACTGGGGTTATATGAGGGACTAAGGGGGAACTTATACTAAGCAATAAGACTTTGCTGTACTTTCACAGGCCACACTATCTTTGGCCACCACTAGAGGGAGACTCCAATCCAACTGGCTGACCATACACAGGCAGATACGAATCTTACATACAATTTGGTGCACTCTAAGGGTTGGGGAGCAGTCTAGCAATTAGTACACACTTCTAGGGTTACTCTAGCTATCCTGCAAGCTAACACTCCGGTGCTAATCACTCTTCCCATTTTCCACACACCTGACACACAATAAACGATAGCCTGCCACCACTCAACAGTTTGTCCGCAGACTGGTCTGCTGGGCCACCACACACACACACACAGATCTCCATCTGGCAGATCTGTTAGTTTACAATCTGCATGCAATCTGCCCACACACAGAGCAATTGCATACCAATTAGCAAGTAGCTTAAACCGAGTATTTAGGCACTAAAATACAACAATCTCTCTAGATATATGAATCCTAGCTTAGCACACAGAAGCTACTTAATAATTTTCACATTTAATATCCCGAAAGTGGGCAGTGCATAAGAAATATATACAACGAAAAAGGTAGATAAACAGACAATACATACAATTTGCAATTCGCTATGAAAATAAAAAGGGATAAAAACAGAAATAAATGTTACCGCAGTTTATCCCTGGACAGAAGTATGTCCGAGAACTTTATGGAGACTCCCCAGTTTAGAACTGACTTCATGGAAGCACCCCGTTCATATCTCAGGCTCCACAATTTATTGAAATATGGATGTGGGCTGGACTTTAGCCCCTGGCCAATCAATCCTGGGGGGTGTTCCCATCCCAGCCCACAGGATGTTTTGTGTTCTGAACAGTCTAGCATCAAATTGGGCCAGAACGGTGCTGACCGCTGAGTTATGAATACGATTTCCAACACCAGCGGATTGCTCGGATCGCAACAATACCAGTCAACGTCTACCTGCTGCAATCCAGCGCCATCTAACAGTTTTGTGTGTTTTTCTGGGAATCTAAACAAGCTACAAATACAGATTGATATGTACTGGAAGCCCATCACGTGTACGATCCAAAGGAATTATTTTCTCTCTCTGCCGCTAATATTTTATTTTATTTTTATTTTATTGAGGGATAAAATTTATTATTTTGATATGTTGATACTAATCAAAGCTTATAGACTTTCTGGGGCCTTCTCGTGTCCCCTGCCGATACCTGTAGCCTTCAAGGCTAGAATTTCTGCTTGAAGCTTCAAGAAGGTGATAACTTGTGTTTACCCTGCTGGGGAATTTTTATTACCACCTAGGTGTCAGGTCCCTGTTCTTTTCAGATGCTAATTAAAGGACATCTGAGCATGATTGACATTGAATACTATATTTTTAATAACACAGAATTAAACGACATCTATCTTTCTACAACTTCTATAGATCACCCCACATCTCGCTGAGGCAAACTATCTTACACGCTTACATTTATTTTACACTGGTGATGGGCTCTCATCAAAATAAACACTATGGCTTATTGTCACTTTGTCAGTCTTTGGGTGTAGGATTCTGTAACCCTTAGTTTGCTCACCGTAGCCTACTAGAATGCCTTTTATGGCTCTGTTCTCCAGCTTGGATCGCGTTTCACTTGGAATATAGGCATATGCTTTTATGCTTTACATCCAAACACTCTGATGTGCCATATGCTAGGCTTTGATCCATGCCACATTTCGAATGCAGTACTTTTAATGGCTCTTGAGGGTAGTCTGTTCTGTAGGTAGTTTGCAGGCATGACTGCTTCTCCCCAGTACTTGAGGTAGGTTTGCATTCGACAACACGCATCTGGCCACTTATATAAGAGTGCAATTTATCTTTTCTGCTACACTATTTTGTTCAGGAGTGTATGGTGCAGTTGCCTGGTGTACTATTCCTTGTCTCTTCAGGTATGAGGCCATTTCTTGGTTTATGTATTCTCCCCCATTGTCGGTGCATATTATTCCTGGTTTTGCGTTTGAATTTGTTGCTAGACATGGCAACAAACGCTTGAAGTTTCTCTGATGTTTCATTCTTGTGTTTCACCAGATAAGTAGTTATTTACTGACTTTCAGTGATGATTATTCCAGGTACACATCAGTTTCCGCCTGACGGAGTTTTCATTGGACCGCATACGTTACTGTGTATGAGCTGCAGGGGGTGAGGGGTTTTTCTTTGAGATGCCTGTGGAAGGGGAGCGCGTGTGGCTTTTGCTTCAATGCAGCACTTGCATTTCATGAGCACTTTGCAAGGTGCTATTGCCAAATATTCTGATAAGTCCCTCTTTATATTGTCCTGTATAGCTTCTGGGCTTCTGTACCCCAGCCACCTATGCCATAAGTGAATACATTTGCTGTGTAGGTCATTAGAGAATATGTTGGATTGTTGGTCTGTGGTGATGAGCCTGTATAGGTTATCATCCAGTTTTCCTTTTGCAAGGAATTTCTTTTTATTGTGAATTGTGCATTCATCACCCTGGAACTTAACTGTGAGACTGTTATTTGCAAGACTTTTCACTGACAGAAGGCTGTCTTATAGTTCTGGAACATACAGCACTTTCTTTACAAGGATACTGTGTTTGCCTTGTGGTGTAATGCAGTTCAGAAAGCCTTGGCCTTTACCTTTCGATGTGATGCTTTTCCCATTTGCTAGGAAAACTTTGCCTTTTGCACTGTAATCAATGTTAGTGAAGAAGGTCTCATTGCTAGTCATGTGGCTTGTCGCACCTGAGTCTATGCACCAGCCGCATGGCTTGCCGCTCTGTGTCACCCTAAAGTGCCACTCCATGATGAGTCTGCAGTATCCTTTGTGGTTGCTTTGACTCTTTCTTATGTTGATAGTTGTAGCTTTCACTGCGTGGCTTTCCAGATAGAACTGTCCTTTTTTAAGTGACTGGTCCTTTTACAGCGAAAACAGGCTCTGCTTTCTTTGTTGTACATCTTAAGAGCTTTTTCATCATGGTGCGCATTTTCTTCCCTTTGGCATAATCTAGTGTCAGTTCCTACTCGGGTCTGGTTTCTAAAGCGTTAATAAGAGCAGTTTATGTCTCTGGAAGGCTGCAGAGGAGCAGGGCAACAATATGGTTATCTTTGATGTCCTCTCCGATGGCACGCAGCTGCTCTATGATCTCTAGCATAGCATTTACATGGTCACACATTTGCTGGCCACCTTCTACTCTCATTTTATAAAGCTTTCGTAGTAGAAATAGCTTACCATTGAGGCTTGAACGTTCATGCAGTTTCTGTAACGAAATCCACATACCTTTGGCCGTTTTCTCTGTTATTTGTGGAATATGACCAGCTTATCCACATAAGAAGCTTATAATTGCTTTTGCCTGTCTATCCTTCCTATCCCAGTCCTCCGTCTGTGGGTCTGTCTGTATTCCGTACTTGGCGCAAGTCATCCTAAGTGAGAATCATCTCTAGTTTAAACTTCCATAGCTGTTAATTGGCATTGTTCAGCTTTGTTATTACAAACTTCACATCTGAACCACTTGCCATCTTTCAGTATCTTGCACACAGTACTCACAGATTCTCTGTAGAATTATTTCCAATGCCTGGGCTTGCAGTATCCTCTTCACTGCCTAGATGCTGCTGGGTTCTGCTGGGTCGTGCTGGGTGCGCCGGGACCCATAACCTATTGGCAGGTTATTGAAGCATGCTTTGGAAGCTTCTTGGTTGCGGAGAATGCTTTACTTTCATGGAGGAATACATTACATGCTTTTTATCATAGACAGCAAGAGAAGAACAAACGAGTACACAGAGAGGATAAACGGTACTTCCTCTTATATCATAAAATACATTCACTATACACTATAATACTGTAGTGCCACCTGCTGGTATAGACAGGTTAGAATACATTCACCATACACTATAATACTGCAGTGCCACCTGCTGGTATAGACAGGTATAATGCATATAGTATATACTCAGTTTATCTGCAACCATTGTGTTGCTCTTCCAACAAAAACAGGGGGTTTAGTTGCACAAATTTGCAAATATATGTTAAATGCTTAGGGTTGTGAGAATTTAGTTCGGGTAGAGAGTTTGGAGACAGGAGTTAGTCTCTGAAGCTAGCTCCCGTGCAGTGTTAATTTTGACATCAAATTTCGGTTTAGTTTTAATCATGTCATTTTAATTTTAGTCGCATTTTAGCCATCTACAATTGTTTTTGTTTTAGTTGTATTAATTCAACTAACATCTGCAGTACATTTTAGTCAACTAAAATCAAATGCATTTAGTTAAATTGTAATGCAAAATTTAAAGGATACCTCCACTTTCATGGGGGAAAAAAAATAGAAAATAAAGAAAAAATAATATAACATGTACAATTGCGCTACAGGTCATATTGTAATTGAATGTTATTAAAAATTACCTTTACTTTTCAATCTGCAGCCGCTGTAATTTTCTGAGAATGCAGAGTGTGTACTGACCACTCCCCAGAAACATAATATCCTGCTTGTGTGACTTGGCTCACCAGTTTTCCAAGAAGTCTGCCTTAGGCCTGATTCACATATATGGATATGGATATGCCCATATTTGTGTTTTTTTATTTACTGTCTCTTTTTTATGTGAAAGAGTAGGGGTACTATGCACCCTTTACTCATTCACATGGAGTGGGCAGGTTTCTGGGGCCCTCTTATTGTCAGAGGGCTTCCAAATTCCTAAGCTTGTGGGAAAGGGACCCTTGTCCTCAACAACTGGGGACAAAAGGAGACTTCCTTTAACTTCCCGTTGTGTCTTTAGGAAAACAAGTGAAGCTAAATCTCCCCAATAGATCAAAAATACTAAAATTTTAAAGGTGTTTCATCCATTCTATATGCTATCCAAACATAAAAGATACACTTTAATCACACTAACCGTGTCAAAGGTGTTTTTAAATAACGGCCTAAATTATATTGAATGTTGAAGCATGAGTATTTTAACCAAAAAACTTCAAAAGAAGTAAGTTCCAGCTACATACCACATATTGTATATGATCACCTAAACACTAGGCTGTTCTTTCCTCATTGAGTAATGAGACATTCCTAAGATTCCACCAGTTTTCCATTTTTTTCTCCATTCCTTCTCTGCCTTTTCTAAACCAGATGATCATCTGTCGTCGCTGTATTTCCAGTTCTTTATAGAGAAGGCATATCAAGACAAGTTATGGTGATGTAGTCCAAAAGGAGCCAAAAACCCTCCACTGAACCATTGCTAAGCACAGCACAGCCTCCTCTCTTTTTTGGGAATTGAAGAGGAAGTGAGACTTGCAAATACCCTCTATTTTAGGAAGACTGCACGGTGCCTTACACTGGTTCAGTGGAAGGTGTTTTGGGTCCTTTCAACCCACCTTGCCATAACCAGGGGCAAGCTGGGCCAGCGGAGGGGGGGGGCAGGGATGCAATGTCCTCCTTGGCTGCTCTGATGTGCTGTGCAAAGGCTGCTGTGCACACAGGGAGCCCACACACGGGGGATTAGTGACAGGTGACAATTGTCTCTTTTCCTCCAGCAGATGAACACTGCTCTCCTTCCCTCTTCCTGCTGCCAGCTTTTGTCTGCTAAGAAAGAGACAATCGTCCCTCACTAATTCCCCTCACTGTGTGGGCCAATCTCCTCTCAGCCCTGGAGTTTATCTCTCTAGCTTAGGCTCCTGCACACTGGCTTAAAAAAACGTTGCTTTTACAGGAGTTTAGTGTTTTGCCTGTAGAAGCAGCTCAATGTTATCCTATGTATTCATATACATTAGGACAATTACAGGCATATTTTAAGCTTGACGTTTAAAGACAGAAACAAAATCCTTCTGGTTCTCCTAAACTCGTCTAAACTTTTGTACAAAAAATGTTCTATATGAGCGTTTTTTTCTGCCGATTGAACTGGAGTTTTTTTAAGCACAGTTTGCATGGAGCTTAACTTTTTTCTCTCCCCTCTGTTCCTCTGATCCCGGAGCCTGTATATTTTTTTCCTCTCGTCTTCATTTTTATTTATTAACTCAGTTTTATCTTTTAGATTTAGTAGGGATTCTGTGAGTTATGTTGTATTTGTGTCTGCTAATAATTTTATTGTATGTTTAGCAAAATGTAGTTTTAATAATTTCTTGGGGGGGGGGCGGCGGGGGCCCTGTCAGTCTGTACGGGGCCCCGCGATTTCTATCAGCAGCCCTGTATGTTGCTAGCTCAGTAATGTGCATGTACAGATCCCGAGCTGGCTGAGTGCGGCAGCTCCATCCAATACTGTGAGCGATGTGTTCTGTCACAGACAGGGCTGGCAGTCTGTGTTACAGAGCGCAACCCAGCCCTACCCTCCTCCATAGGAATGGCTGGCAGAGGCAGGAGCTGCTCTCTTTCCCCGCTCACACTCCGGGCAGCCCGTGTGCTGTCTGTGAAGAGGATGTGAAGGCAGGAAAGTTAAAACTGAGCAGTCGGTTTGAATCCAGTAGCGGCCTCCTGGCTGGGACCATCCAACGTAAGTGAGCTTCTCCCTCCCTTCCTGCTCTCTCTCTCTCCCAAATCCCTCTCCCTCCCCTCTCTGCTGCTAAAGAGTTCTATTTCTAGCAGCCTGTGACAGTAGCTGACCCTATGTGCTATGTAATTTTCTCACACTGGTGTGCTGTGCTTTGTCTGCAGTGCTGGTGTACTGGCAGTCTTCCTGCAATGTGTCCCTAGCCCCATAGACCTCTATTAGGTTGGACATTATCACTGCATGTTCTGAAAGTGCACAAAAAGTCCAGCATGCTGCATCTTTGGTGCACTTTCAGAAAATGCAGCAAAAATGCACAACCTAAAAGAAGTCTGAGGGACTGCGGCTAAAGAAAACTGCCAGTACACCAGCACTACAGGCAAACTGCAGCACACCAGTGTGAGCTCAAAGGCATGTATTAACTTGCAGCAGGCACTGCCACTCTGCTGAAAAGTGATCCATACTCAGGTCACTTTTCAGAGGTATTTGACAGGCAGTAAGGAGGTGATCTCACATTTCCTCCCTGCCTCTTTTATCCTCCTAAATGCCAGTCCCTCCAGGTAATGGCACAGTTCAGTTTGAATGCCACGTTATTTCCATTATTCTCTGTAGGTATTAGATGTGCTCTAACCTTATTGTTTGCACATCTTATACCTAAATAGAGTTATGGAAATAAGGTGGCGTTCAAAGTGAATTTCTACACCTAAGTGGAGCACCCCTTTCAGAAAATTTGAGGATATTATTAAACCCACAAACTGGTGGAATTAAGCCACCATAGACAGACTGAAATTTCTGCTCAACTGGCAGAATTTCAGTCTATGGTGGCTTAAGTCCACCAGTTTGTGGGCTGCTATAGCTGCCGGCAGTGATCACTGTATTCTGTTGGCTGGAAAACGTTCACCTCAAAACACACACCACCTCACAGCTCTTGCGGAAGCTTGGTAAATCAAATGCCAGGCTTCCCTAGCATTACACCTGTGCGGCTGCAACCAAGTCTGGGCACAAGCCAGCACAGGCTCCTGGAAAAAGGAGGGTGGCCAGTAAGAGGAGAGCTGGGATATGGAATTACCTCATATCCCTGCCACTCCTAAACCTGCTCCACTGCAGCACCAGGCCCACCATGCCCTTAATCTGGCCTACCGGCATGTGCCTGCATGTGCGTTTCTCACTACCCACAATTGATTGGGGAATCTGGTGGTCGTGCCCAGGGAGACAGCAGGACCTGCGTGTTTAGCCTGCTGCGCTCACTGTGACTCTCGACTACTCTGCTTTCTTAGCTTACCCAGTGGTGTGGTGCTCACTCACCAGAGAAGGTCCAGACTCCACAGGTAGGGCTTAGTGTGGCAGCAGTGACAGCACAGTATTTAGTCTTCATCTTTATGCAGTCTCTGTCTCAGTGTCTCTGGGGGCAATCATGCAGAGCAGTCTCTGAGAGACTGCTCCTTATGATTTCCCAAACAGAGGCTGCTACACAATGATTTTCCCTGCTGAGAGAAGCCCACACAGAGAGTGACTGCTTCAATGCAGGCAATGTGAAGCTGTCTCTCTCTCTCTCTCTGCAGGCAATGTGAAGCGCTCTCTCTCTTTCTGCAGGCAATATGATGTGGTCTCTCTCTCTCTCTGCAGGCAATGTGAAGTGGTCTCTCCCGCTCTCTGTGCAGTGTGGAGTGGCCTCTCTCTCTGTCTGGGGCAATGTGGAGCAGTCTTCCTCCCTCTCTCTCTCTGCAGGCAATGTGAAGCGGTCTCTCCCACTCTCTGTGCACTGTGGAGGGGCCTCTCTCTCTCTGTCTGGGGCAATGTGGAGCAGTCTCCCTCTCTCTCTCTCTCTCTGTAGGCAGTGCCAAGCGGTCTCTCCCACTCTCTGTGCAGTGTGGCATGGCCTCTCTCTCTCTGGAGCAATGTGAAGCAGTCTCCCTCTCTCTCTCTGCAGGCAGTGTCAAGCGGTCTCCCACTCTCTGTGCATTTGGTGTGGCCTCTCTCTCTCTGCAGCAATGTGAAGCAGTCTCCCTCTTTCTCTCAGGCAATGTGGTGCAGATGGATGGTGAGCTGATTCTGTGTTTCAAAGGGCCACATGACTGGACTTGCCCCCCAAGCCTAAGGCTGCCAGCCCCTCCCTGATAACCATACCTTGTAGCGACCCAATTGCTACTCCATAGAAGTTATTGCTTCCATGCCCTCCATGTTTTCTGGCATGCTCTGTTAATCCAGTATTTTAATTGTATGTAAACCCTAACAATGTTCTTCTCTGATTAGCTCCCTTTTGGTCTGTTCAATATCCAACTGAAAGTGTATTTACATCTCTTTAATAATTGCACAAAAATACCTCTTGATCATGCCAAAATTTTAGTTAGCTGCTCATTTCCTGTAGTGCACTGACCATAAGAAATCAGCAGAATAAAGGGGAACGCTAGCTTGTGTAAAATTCAGGATGGCAGAGCTTATGAATAATGTCAGCAGGCACGGAGCAGGACTATACATAGAAGCCGCAAACTGCAATGGCACATAAGGTAGGTAGGAACTTAACAATGGAGCAGAAGCAAAGTCAAGATCAAGTCAAGGTCAACAACAAGTGGATAATTAAGTACCAAATCAGGAGCCAGATCAAGGTCAGGGATGAAGCTGAGGTCAGAAATGGATAGAACAGAAGTACAGAGCAGAATCCAAATCAGGTGAGGAGGAAGCCAGGTCGATAACAGTAAATTACATTCAGAACACGGATACCCCTATGAGTAAAGGGTAGTCCCCAACCAAGGGGAGACACCAACACATATTTATAAAAAAATGACAGCTTTATTTCACAAAGTTAAAAAGTATTAATAAAAACAAGGCTTATTGCAAGCCCTGAAAGTGTACCCCAAAAACTGGACACTGGCAAGAGTAGCTATAGATAACAAAATGTCTATTGCATATACATATCATCCAGGTACTCTTGTCCCTCATTTTGCATTTTGGTGAACTGTAGCTTCTTCAGGAACGTTTCTTTAGTGTACAAGCAGAGTAATTTATGGCAGCAGTTTCTAGGATCCCTGATATATTAGTCTGGGGGGGCGGACACAGACGACTCCACAATGGCCAACCCAAGATGAATGCACAACGGCTGAGAGAAGTCTGTAATCAACCAAAGTTGCGGTATGTTAATATCCCCTATTGTAGGTGGGGGGATGTCCAGGACTCAATGTTAGGGCTGATTTAATATAGCTCACAATAATCTGGGTCTCAGTTTAGTAAAACATCCATACCATGTGTTCCTAGTGTTTAGTTCATTAAAAGGTTCCCAAGATGGTGCACATCTTTAAAATACTTGGGTATTTGGACAGCGCTTGCTAGTACCTTTTCATTTGATACCTTATATATCAGTGCTTGCTTATTCTTATTAAAGTGCTGCTGTAGCCCATGTGCTTTTTGTGATCAATGTGTTTGATATGATGATAATCACAATGGTAATAATACTAATATTATTTCACATTCACAGTACTATAAAACAAATAGTGTCATCATACATGCCAGATTTTCAATTTTTGTAAATACTGCTGTAGCCCATGTGTAACCTTAATATTGTGGTTTCTGGTTACTATTTGTTTACAAGTGACAATAGTGCTCTCAGGTGCTCTTTATAGTGCATATATCTAAAGTGCATGTATATTGTAATTCATAACTCTATTTACAAAAAGTGCCTGTGCGGTTAGTGTTATTCAATTTCCTTCGGTTTATAACATTTCAATTGTGCAGTCCATTTAAACAGTCCATTTCAAATCTTCAGGTATTTTCCAAAGTGCTCGTGCCGTGACTTAAAGTGAAGTAAGAAGAACGTTCGGGTATTGTACCCCGCTTACCAGATCCTGTTGACTTTCCAACCTTGCGGTGTGGAAAAGTCAACACACGCTTGTGGTCTATAATCTGACCCTGGATATGCTCCTCCTGGTCCTGTACTCCGTCTCCGTTCCCGGTAATTTTATGTAAGACAGGAAAGACTCCTCATCGCGTATTTCGTATGTAAAATCCACTTTATTTGCCCATAAAAGCGACAATGTGACAATGGCAGGTAAAGATAAATAAACAACCCTCCGGCCGTGCTCTATCCGTGACCGCTCTGTGCCTCGCTACTCTCGCTTGCGTGTCACCTGGGCTTCCGTGTTGCGTGCCTTGCGTTCCACTTACGCGTTTCGTCACTGCGTAACGTCATCAACCGCAAGGTTGGAAAGTCAACAGGATCTGGTAAGCGGGGTACAATACCCGAACGTTCTTCTTACTTCACTTTAAGTCACGGGACGAGCACTTTGGAAAATACCTGAAGATTTGAAATGGACTGTTTAAATGGACTGCACAATTGAAATGTTATAAACCAAAGGAAATTGAATAACACTAACCGCACAGGCACTTTTTGTGAATAGAGTTATGAATTACAATATACATGCACTTTAGATATATGCACTATAAAGAGCACCTGAGAGCACTATTGTCACTTGTAAACAAATAGTAACCAGAAACCACAATATTAAGGTTACACATGGGCTAAAGCAGTATTTACAAAAATTGAAAATCTGGCATGTATGATGACACTATTTGTTTTATAGTACTGTGAATGTGAAATAATATTAGTATTATTACCATTGTGATTATCATCATATCAAACACATTGATCACAAAAAGCGCATGGGCTACAGCAGCACTTTAATAAGAATAAGCAAGCACTGATATATAAGGTATCAAATGAAAAGGTACTAGCAAGCGCTGTCCAAATACCCAAATCTTTACCATCCTATGACACCAAAATTGGAAACATAGGTCACAACAGCAGCTGCAAACAAATTCACACACACAAGAATATATCACCAGTGGCGTGTGGCACATCAACCCACATCTTTAAAATACTGGCGTAATGCATGTAGCCTATAGAGTAAAACGAGAAGGAAGGAGTCTGATGTAATGTGGTTCCTCCGGTTGCCTCCTCTTTCTAAACATGTTAGCTTCCTGGCTGGTATTCAATACAGTAGATTCCCTGACCTTGTACAAATATACAGAACATGAAAGTTATAGAAAAGTCAGACGTTCTTATCTGCATATTTGTTCCATGTCATTGGTTCAAAGTATTGAAGTCATAAGGTTCAGCATGACACTTAGACAAACTGCAGTTTCAGAAGGAAAGGTCTGCCAGCATACACATTACATTCATAAACGTTTTCTTTGAAAAAATTTCTCTTCTTAGATAATTACACTAGATAGCCAAAAGCGTGTGAACACCTCTCCAAACTGAGTTTAGAAGTTTCCAGTGAGGTGTACTGTTAAAGTAGAACTAAAGGCAATTGTTTTCATTTTTGGATAGAGTAACAAAAGTTTATAAATCCTGCAAGTTTTATTTTTGGCATCTTTGTCCTATTGGGGAGATTTCCCTTAATTTCCTGGCCCACAGCCAAACAGGAAGTGAGAGGAAATCCCTCCAAAGTGAGGGATTCCCAGTTTGTCATCAGGCTCGCTAAAACTAGTGTCCCCCCGGAAAATTAGTTTGTACCACAGTTGTGGTAACAGCTTGGGGAAGATCCTTTTCTGCTCCACCATGACTGTGCCCCATGTACAAAGGCAGGTCCATAAAGACATGGTTTGGCCAGCTTGGTGTTGAAGAACTCAACTGGCCTGCACGGAGACCTGACCTCAACCCATCTGAACACCTTGGTGGTAAACTGAGGTAAAATTCTGACTGCAAGCCAGGTATTCTCATCCATCATCAATACCTGAACTTGCAAATGTTCTTTTTGGTTGAATGGGCTCCAATTCCCACAGATATACTGTGCTCCAAAATCGTGTGGAAAGTCATGAGCAGAGGCTGTTATAGCCACAAAAGGGTGGGGGGAGGCAACTCCATATTAATATCCATGGTTTTGGAATGGAATTGAGATAAGCTCATGTAGGTGTGATGGTCAAGCATTCATCAACATTTGCCTATATACTGTAAATAGCCTGCCATTGTTGACCATTTTCTGGAAATTCTGCTTCCTTGGCTGTTGCAATGATTGAGTGACTTTAGTTTCTTGAAACAAGAAACTTGACAATAAGTTCTGAATCTAGGGAACTACGACTTATGATTATTATTAGATACAATACTTTAATTATGATTTCAGCAATGGCAATCAATGTATTACTCTTTATACAGATTATCCACTAAACCTTTCACTTAGCTCACTAATGTTTAGTTACAAACATGCCATATGCTAACATTTGGTACATTTGTCCAGATCTGTGCATGTATATGTAATAGAAATGTCTTGACAGTTGTTCCATTAGCTCGTGGAAAAGTTGTACCCTAGAGATGTTTAGTCCATAGGCAGCTGAAATGAAGGCTGAAGTCATGGCAAGACTGAGCTGCGGCAAAGACGACAGTATATAAACTGCTTCCATGGAGATACCCTGGCCCTTCAAAATAAATAAGAAATCTAATTATTCTAAACCAGGGCTGCTGAGTGAAAAGTCCTATTTTAAACGCTACTGTCAGATGCTTGTGCTTGGTAGTCAAATACATCCAGAACTGTATTTAGAGCTTAGTGGCCTGGGCTCATGGGAATGACATCCTTGTCAGCCTTGTTAGCTCACATGACCAGTATTTTCTCCTCCTGGCTTTTTTCTTCCTTCCAATTATTGAAATGGTACTTTTTTGCTTCAGAGCAGTGGCGGCCCGCCCACAGAGGGCGCCTGGGCGCCGCCCCCCCCCCCCAAAAAAAAGAGAAAAAAAAAAGTTTAAGTTTAACATAGTGATAGTGCACTGTGTTCGGGCGCCAGACACAGTGCACTATGGGCAGCGTGACATTGCTGCAATCACATGATTGCAAGCGGCACGCTTCAATGGCAGGGTTTAATCCTGAGCCTCAAGACACTGATTCGCTAACAGAGTATCAATCAATCACCGCCGTCCACTAGACAGTGGTAATTGATCTTGGAGGAGCCGTCTCGTCACTTCCGGCCGTGCAGAAAGAAGCCGGAAGTGGCGCGACGGGTGGCTCCTTTCCCCAGCGTTTCACAAGGAGCGCTGCGAAGTACGTGTTTGTCAGAACTCCCTGGCGGCCAGGCCAGAAGCATTGCAATTTGCACTCAGGCAGACAGAGACCATCTATCTTGGAGTGGGGACTCTTTCTCTTTGTGAGGTATCTAAGGTATCTATCTCTTTCTCTGTTTGAAGACAATTGTGGTATCATGCTGCATTGCTGCCTTAGGTTAGGAGTCGGACTGAGTTATTTTCTTACTTGTTGCTGTTGGAATAAGGAATGGCAAAAAAAAAAGGGCATCCAAAATGTGAAAAAAAAAACTTTGCGTTTATTTCAACTTAAAATTACAGACTAAATGACTACAAGTCCCAGCATGTTCTGCCAGCCTACACAGGGGGGTACTGGACGCAAATCTATTGTTTGGTTCCAAGGCAGATCAGATCTGTAATCGCTCCATAATATTTAGTTTGCATTTCAGGGGAGAACAATTGGGCTGTACCTCGAACCACAGCCTTTGCTAATCCAAATTCTGATAACGGTATTTATGAAATCTGCTTTTAGTTCTGGGGATCTGAATCCTAAGTAAATGGACAAACAGTGGTAATCATGCATTGGTCTTGTAGATATTAGGAGAATGACTCTCTTGAGGGCATGGAGGTTTTTGCCTTCACTAAAAACTGTGCTGACCAGTGGTGGCCGGTGGTATTTTTTTTTTTTTGGGGGGGGTGGCAAACGGTGCACAGCCAGCCACTGTCTGGCTAGCCCCCCCCCCCCCCACCGACCGACACGTGGCAAACGGTGGGGGGGGTTTTTTTTTTTTT
>BLSH010314447.1:1093394-1105822 GCA_018402905.1 Glandirana rugosa | reverse complement strand
GTGTGAGGGGGAAGGGCTGTGATCACAGCCTTCCTGTACGTGAAGGCTGTGACCACTTCCCTTCCCCAGATAGTACAGTCCCCCTACAGTTAGAACACGCCCAGGGAACATAGTTAACCCTTAGAGCGCCCCCTGCAGGTTAACCCCTTCACTGCCAATGGCATTTACACAGTAATCAGTGCATTTTTATAGCACTGATCGCTGTATAAATGCCAATGGTCCCAAAAAAGTGTCAAAATGGTCCGACATGTCCGCTGAAATATCGCAGTACCGCAAAAAATCGCAGATTGCCGCCATTATTAGTAAAAAATAAAAAAAAAATAAAAACCCCAAAAATGAATTCTCATCATCCGTAAACGCGACCACTTTTGCGCAAACCAATCAATAAACGCAGATTGCGATTTTTTTTATCGCAAATATGAGGAAGAATATAAATCGGCCAAAAACGGTGAAAAAAAATGTTTTTTTATATATTTTTTTTGGATTTGTATTTTAGGAAAAAGAAAGAAATTTGGGTTTTTTTGCAAAATTGTTGCTCTTCTTTTGTTTATAGCAGCGATCAGAAATGACGCAGCGGTGATCAAATACCACCAAAAGAAAGCTCACAACGTCGCACGACCGCGCAATTGTCAGTTAAAGCGACGCAGCGCCGAATCGCAAAAAGGGCTCCGGTCCTAAAGCTGGAAATCCTTCCGGGGCTGAAGTGGTTAAAGGAATCAACCAATAAGTCAGTGAGTGGTGGCCCCTGGGAGTTGGAGGAGAAGGCTGGGATAGTCTGGGAGAGAGCGAGAGCAGTCTGTGGAAGCCAGGAGGAACCAACAGGAAGGAGAGCCATTAGACCGCAGGACAGACCGGATGGGTCTGAAGGATGGGCTGGGAGTAGTAGCTCATCCAAAGGCTCGGCTAGCACCAACATACTTTGCTACACAAGAGAGGCTGTCTGGTTTCAGTAAGAGAAACCTACAGCTCTTACCCACAAAGGGTAGTTCTGAGGTCTTGCCAGCAGCCGCAGCAGGCCTCACCATGTGCTAGCTGTGGTGAAAAAAAAGTATTGTAGAGATCTGATAAATTTCCCTTCGGACCAGGAGGACAGGTGTAATGGTCAGCAAGTATTATACTGGAGGTGAAGAAGTGTATATACCGGAGGTGTATATAGCATGTCCTATGTTCAATTACTGGGCATCCCACAGTCATCCCTAATCCCTATCCAAGTTCAAACCCCTAAAAAAAACAACAAAAACAAAGTAACGGCCTGTTCAGTGATTTTGGATGTGTGGAATGCATGTGATTGAGGGCAGCAGGTGGGTGGGACCACAACTTTCGGCCACTCTTAACTAGTTCCCGACCGCGTGCCGTCTTTTCACGGCGGGGGGCAGTCGGGATGCTGAGCGCGAATCGCCGTAAAAAGGCGGCGATCTGCAACAGCCGCTAGGGGGCATGCGATGAGCGGCCACAGGGAAAGAACGGGGAACCGCCGATGTAAACACGGCGGTTCCCCATTCTGTTAGTGCAGGCATGGGAGATCTACTGATCCCTGTCACTGGGATCAGTTAGATCTCTCATGCCCATGGTAGCCCAACCCTCCCACAGTAAGAACACGCCCAGGGAACACAGTTAACCCCTAGATCTCCCCCTGCAGGTTAACCCCTTCACTGCCAATGACATTTATACAGTAATCAGTGGACATTTAAATATCTGATCGCTGAATAAATGTCATTGGTCCCAAAAAAGTGTCAAAAATGTCCGACATGTCTTCTGCAATATCGCAGTACCGCTAAAAATCGCAGATCGCCGCCATTACTAGTAAAAAAATAAAAATAAATAAAAACCCCAGAAATGAATTCTCATCATCCGTAAACGCAGCCACTTTTGCGCAAACCAATCAATAAACGCCGATTGTGATTTTTTTTTTATCACAACTATGAGGAAGAATATAAATTGGCCAAAACCGGTGAAAAAAAATGTTTTTTTATATTTTTTTTTTGGATTAGAATTTTAGCAAAAAGTAAGAAATTTGGGTTTTTTTGCAAAATTGTCCCTCTTCTTTTGCTTATAGCGGCGATCAGAAATGACGCAGAGGTGATCAAATACCACCAAAAGAAAGCTCTATTTGTGGGGAAAAAAGGACGCAAATTTTGTTTGGGTGCAACGTCGCACGACCGCGCAATTGTCAGTTAAAGCGACGCAGTGCCGAATCGCAAAAAGTGCTCTAGTCCTAAAGCTGGAAAACCTTCCGGTTGGTAAGTGGTTAAAGGAGCACATGGCTACACTTCTCTGTCAATCCCCTCTCTCCCTCACCCTAGCACCACACTCCCAGCAGGCCTGCTCAACCTCAGTACCTGGCCCAGTGTATTGAACCTACCCCCAGTGTGGATCCACTTATAGGTAGCTAGTGTCCTGAACACAGAATAGGGCCCTGGAGTTCTTTACAATGGTGCACTTGTTGATCTTCTATAATAAGGTGAACTCAGTACATCCAAAAGAGCTTAACCAGCAACTAGTATTGTATTCCAAAGGGAATGTGAATAAGTATTTTCACGGTCAGTCAGAGTGTAGCAGCAGCACAGTTTTGTGTAACTTAGCAAGGCAGAATAACAAAAAGAATGCAGTTCTGGCTTAGAGAGTGTTTTGGGCGATAGCCCCCCTCACCAACCCCTATGTCCCAGAGGCCGCGGGGAGAAGTTGCAGCACCAGTCCATACAAGCAGGGCCGGACTGGTGTACCGGGATATTTCCCGATGGGCCAGCCGCCTCCTGGCTGCCCTGGGGCCTCTTTGAGGGAAGAGTGCCTGAAATAAATATGGTTGCAGGGCAAGTGCGCAGGCGCAGACCACACTGATCGCCACTGCTTTACCTTTAAAAATGGTGCTGCCCGATGCCATCATGTCAATGCGCATGCCCCTGCCTTCCCGAAAATAGCCAAATGTGTACGGGCTTTCCCGAGCCGGGCTAACTTCAGAATGGGCTCGGGAAAGTCCATACACGGTCGGCTATTTTCGGGAAGGCGGTGCATGCACACTGACATGATGGCGCCGGTCGGCGTCATTTTTATAAGTAAAGCAGTGGTGATCAGTGAGGTGTCCACTGGTGCCTTGCGCCTCTTGTTATGGCCGGGTAAAACCGGACCCCACCTCTGTAGCCTATGATCTCTCCTGTCCCATCCGAAGCCTCTGACCTCCTGTACCATCCGCAGCCTCTGACCTCTTGTACCGTCCACAGACTCTGACCTCTGCAGCCTCTGACCTCCGCAGCCTCTGACCACCTGTACCATCCGCAGCCTCTGACCACCTGTACGTCCGCGGCCTCTGACCTCCTGTACCGTCTGCGGCTTCTGACCTCCTGTACCGTCTGCGGCCTCTGACCTCTGCAGCCTCTGACCTCCTGTATCATCTGCAGGCTCTGACCTGTACCGTCAGAAGTCCTTGAACTCTGCAGCCTCTGTCCTCCGCAGCCTCTGACCTCCGCAGTCTCTGACCTTCTGTACTGTCCACAGCCTCTGACCTCTGGAGCCTCTGACCCCCTGTACCATCTGCAGCCTTTGACCTCCGCAGCCTCTGACATCCTGTACCATCCGCAGCCTCTGACCTCTGCAGCCTCTGACCTCCTGTACCGTCCACAGCCTCTGACCTCCTGTACCGTCCACAGCCTCTGACCTCCTGTACCATCTGTAGCCTCTGATCTCCGCAGCCTCTGACCTTTGCAGCCTCTGACCCCTCCTGTCCCATCCCCCAGCCTGTGACCTCTGCAGCCTCTGACCTCTCCTGTCCCATCCCCCAGCCTGTGACCTCTCCTGTCCCATCCCCCAGCCTGTGACCTCTCCTGTCCCATCCCCCAGCCTGTGACCTCTCCTGTCCCACCCCATAGCCTCTGACCTTTCCTGCACCATCCGCAGCGCCTCTGACCTCTCCTGTGATATCCCTGATATAAGGGGGGGGGGGGTCTCTGGTCACCAGAGCCCCCTCCCCCTTGTATCAGAGTTCCCCCTCAGATCATGATCTGCAATGTTCACCTTTATGTCAGAGTTCCCTTGCACTGTAATGGGGATTTCTGCAGACTCTGATATGGGGGAACTCCTGGCTGGGTTATTTTAACCAGACCTTCATGTAAATGGAGAAATATAGTTTTTGATTTTTGTTTAACTTAAACACATTGCTAATAGCTTTAGCTACACGTTTATAGCTTTAATATTGATATTTGTACTGAAAATGGCCATTTTATAATACACTCTTCAAATGTGCTTTAACATGCATGGTTTTCCCTTTTGTGAACAAAAAATAATGACGTTATGCTGTTGGGCTGATATAGTAATGCTATGGGGCTGGTATGAAATTATTTCCAGGGCTGGTTTTTATTCCCAGTCCGGCCCTGCATACAAGTGCCCGATTGATACTGATTCACTGGAACATGCACGCTGATCGGGATGCCGGAGATATCCTTGAGGTTTCCCTTTAGGTCTGTGTGCCTGCCGCCAACTTCCTGACTGCAGCAGATATGATTCCCCGGATCTCAAGCCGCAGTATTCTGTCTCATGTCCTCGACTCTTTCCTCCCTTTTGGTAGCTCTGTCTCCTCCTAGGAAGCTCCTCTGGTAAGGTCTCTCTCTCCTGTCGCAAAGGCTGCCGGATCCTGCAGTTTTCACTATTAAGATCATAATGCAACATCCTGTGCTAAGGACTCCATTTCCCAGAGTCCTATTCTCCGATTTCTTTTCCCAGAGTTCTCTTCTCTACTTCCAATCCTCCCTTGATTGGCTGAGTTCATTCTGCCAATGAATAGTCAGGAGAAAGGGCAGAGTGGGCTGTGTCTCTGTGAATGTTTTTGAGAAACAAGAAAGGAGGGGTGAACTCAATCCTGAAAACTGACACGCTATATCTCTGTGCACCACCACAACCCCTTCCCAGTTCTTCGGTTGTCATTGATAAAGATTGCATTAGGCACAAGGTAGACACCCCCATTTACTTTGTATGTACTGGCATGACCCTAAAAGGCATTGAAGTTACTTTCTCTTCTGGGTGTTTCCACCCATTTAGCAAGAGGGTTTCATTAGCCTATATAATGAGATGGAGAGAAGAAAAAAAGGAGGCAGGAGGGAAGAAGCAAGATGTAGAGCATTGAGCGACAGGGGGCACACCTACTCAGAGGAACCCTTGTCACAGGTTCTGACTCCTTATCACACACCAGTGATCATGGTGGGGTATGGCTAGAGTACTACAGCACCCCCCATTGTAGTGACAAGATCTAAGAACTCCTAACTAGGCCAATTGCCTAATAAATGAAACCTATGAAGTGTTTGTACTTTGAAACCATTGGGACTGATGTGGGCTTTTAGCAGACTGTCCTGAAAAGCTATGGACCACATTGAGCCTTCTTTAGGTCCTAGAACTGGCTTAAGAACCTGTATTCTAGGGGCCCTCCTACAAAGTGCCGAAAAGTGAATCCTACCTTGTGAAGTGACAGACATGTGCACAGCTTTGATCAATTGTGCTATCCTCTTAGTTTACTGGAGGAGCTGAAGGCAGTAACTGGGCCCCCTAAACATCCACCCTGCCCTAGAATCCTACCTAGTTTGCCTTGTGGATGACCTTGCTTTGTTCAATGACACCAGTTATTTCTGTGGTAGAGCTTACCCCCAAAGGGGCTGCTGAGAACATTCTCAGGTTCTCCCAAATAGTACAAAGGCTGCCAGCCACACAAGCTCAGTCCCATGCACACTGACAACTCAGGCTCATTCTAGGGGATTTAATTTTAGTATTTATTGCTGAAGAACTTCAACAGGAGAGGGGCTTAAGGTCACATGGTACTCCAAAACGAACAGTAACAACGGTAGGAGGACAAACTTCTCTTTCTAATCTCCCAAAACAGCTTTCTGGAGGTAACAGAGATTGGCTATCATACAGTAGATAGGACCTTATAGCATCAGTCCACAAAAGCCACATCTGGCACTTAGTTCCCTTACAACACTCACACAACTATCAGTACCCAACACGGCGTTTACTCAGTGTCCCAGGAGCTGCCTGCCACCAAGCATCCACAGGTAGATCCTTAGTGAGTGCAGTGCCCTCCAGCAAATGTAATCCTCAGGCAATCTTCTCCAGGCCCTAAATTGCAGCTTCTTGTCTCTCTGGCTATCTTCCAGGGGCCACAGCATCCCCCAGGAGGACTGGAGATCTCCCTTGAGGGAAATAACAAGCTGCTGAAGCCTCCTGCACATGTATCACCTCCCCAGGCACCTTCTGGTCACCTCCTTCCAGGGATTGGCTGGGGCATAATAAATATTCAGATGATCATTTGAATCTCCCAGGTATATACTCTAGAAACTTTTTTCAGGGGCAGGGTGAAGTAATCAAACTCTCAGCTTAGGAAATCCTGAACAGACCCACACTTTCAATCACTGCTCCATGCACTACATTGGAGCCAAAAAACTAAATTTACATAGCAACCTAACCAGAAGAGAGCACTTCATTGACCTGTTGGTTCCTATTCTTCTCATTATTTGGATGATTTTTGTCGGGAAAGGCTAGAATAGGTCTGCTTTAATATTGCCTGATCTGTCCAAACTCCTATTCACATCCATCATTGGGCTAAACCATGCAACTTTTTATAAAGCATATTCTTTGCAGAACCAAATATCAAATCCTTTATACAGATATAGGATTTAATTTTTTTTTTTTGTTAATACATGTTCCCAAATTAATGTCGCAACGGTACTGAATGCCTTTGGAAAATAACTATGTATTATAACTAGTAACTTACCAAAGGTTGTTAAGACTACAGAAGTCAGGACAGGGCTGCTGCTGTATTATTATTACAGCTGAATACGATGGTTTAATAGCTTTAAAGTTATCTGGTCATTCCCCTTGTCCCCAGCTGGTTCCTTCTGTTTAATTTGGACAGAAAACCACATTCCTGTAGCAGACTAACCAAACCAGTGACAGGGCATTTCCTATGTTGTGTGTCAAAGGATAAGCATCCTTGCTCCAGTGAATTTTGGGAACGGCCTTGCCCTTGTGTAGTCCGGTTTTATTTGTAAGGTATATTTAGTCTTGAAAATCTCTGCGCAGCAGTTATGAGGATGTATAATTAAAGTAGATCCAAACCCAAACTGGGTGACACTTTTTGTAGTTTTCTAAAGGATTGTATGTCGTTAATATTTTTTTTTTTGTTTAGAAAATATTTCCACCCTTTTTTTATCCATTTGCATCCACACCAATCAGCCATAATGTTATGATCACTGACAGATAAAGTGAATAACACTGAATTATCTCATTGTAATGGCACTTGAAAGTGGGTGGGATATATTAAGCAGCAAGTGAACATGTTGTCCCTGAAGCTGATGTGTTAAAGCAGAAAAAAATGGGTAAGCGTAAGGATTTGAGTAACTGTGACAAGGGCCAAATTGTAATGGCTAGAGGACTGGGTCAGAGCAACTCCAAAACTGCAGCACTTGTGGGATGTTCCCAGTCTGTAGTGGTCAGGACCTACCAAATGTGGTCCAGATAAGGAAAACCGATTAAAGGGTTATGTGTGACCGAGGCTCATTGATGCATGTGGGGAACAAAGGTTTACCCGTGTAGTCCAATCCAATAGAAAAGCTACTGTAGCTCAAATTGCTGAAAAAGTTAATGCTGGTTCTGAAGGAAAGCTGTCAGAACACACAGAGCATCGCAGCTTGTTGTGTATGGGGCTGTGCTGACCCGTGTCCACAGCCAAAAGCACCTACAATGGGTATGTGAGCATCAGAACTTGACCTCGGAGCAATGGAAGAAGGTGACCTTACCTGGGGAAGAGGTGTCACTAGAATGCACTATGGGAACTCCTATCCATGGAGGCCCCACCTTGCAACTTACAGGACTTAAAGGTTCTGCCCCTGACGGTTTGTGCCAGATACCACTGCATACTGTAAGAGGTCTAGAGGAGTCCATGCCTCGACGGGTCACGGCTGTTTTGGCAGCAAAAGGGGGACCTACTCAATATTAGGTATACTGCTGCAGTGGCATCTCCAGCTTTCATATTTGGGGGGGGGGGCAGGGACATTAGTAGGGGGGCCAACTATAAAATGCAGTTATATATAAATATCTATATAGTGTGGGGGTTATCTCAATGGGGATTGCCCTCCATGGGAAAAAGGTAGTCCAATGGCAGGTTTTCATTAAAATCTGACTTGTAGCCAGTTTTATTTTTTAAAAGTTGCATGAAAATCAAACAAACAAAATAGAAAATAAATCCTTGCCATCCAGGCTCTTACTAAACATTTCAGTTTACCTAGCTGTTTTGTGGGTGACTGGGAGAAGCCCTTCACCGCTCAAACACAGTGCAAACCTTTTTGTTTCAGTCATAAAGCAGACTTCAGTACAGCTGCTCTCTCAGGTTTGATGGCTCCCAGGCCAGAGCAACACTTTGCTCTCCTCCTGATTATTTATACCACCTATTGGTGGACTCCAGTATAACACAAAATCTGGTCCAGAACCAATCCTGCCAAGGTGGCTGGTAAAACCTGGACTGGATTCCATCTTAGTTCACTGGAAATGAACGCATGCGGGGTGACGCATTTCGTTCATCAATCACCTCGCGCTTCATAACGTCACATATCCCCTCCTCTGCTCAAGCCCCTGCGGCTGAGCAACTGTCCCAACCAGACAGTGGACACTAGAAAGGGTATCTACATTATTCTGGAGTTTCCCCGCTCTATGCTGCACTGTGAACTTTAATGCTCGCAGAGCAAGGAACCACCTTGTCACCCGACTGTTTTTCTCCTTGTTATAACACATCCATTTAAGTGGGGCATGATCAGTGACTAATTTGAATGGTCTCCCCAATAGGTAATAATTCAGGGCATCTAAGGCCGATTTGATAGCCAAGCTAAAGGGCTTGCTTCAACATTTGAAATGCCTTCTCTGCCTCCGGATTCCACTTGATCATGACCGACCCTCTACCTTTCGTCGGATCTGTCAGTGGGGATGCAATGGTGGCAAAATTGGGAATAAAACGCCTGAAGTAATCCTGTGATACCAAGAAATGCACAAACTTGCATTTTATTTATAGGTTGGGGCCCCTTTTGAACTGCCTCGATTTTATTGATCTGAGGTTTGATCACCCCTTGACCAATAATGTAGCCAAGGTATTTTGCCTCCTCCAAGCCTATGGCACACTTTCTGGGATTGGCAGTGAGTCCTGCTTTCCTAAGAGAATCTACTACTGCTTGCACCCGGGTAAATGGGATTCTCAATCTGGGCTGTGGATGACTACATCGTCTAAATAGGCGGTTGCATATTGGCGATGTGGTCTTAAGGTCTTATCCATCATTCTCTGGAACAAGGCAGGAGCACCATGCAAGCCAAAAGGCATCCGCTTATACTGGAAGGACCCCTCAGGGGTAGAAAACTTAGTTTTTCTCTTTCACAGACTCCGTTAGGGGTATCTGCCAATAACCTTTAGACAGATCTAAAGTAGTTATGTACCGGCAACTCCCAATCTGTCAACAAGCTCATCGACCCGAGGCATTGGGTACGCATCGAATTTGGACACTGTTTAACTTACCGAAATCATTACAAAACCTTACCCTTCCATCTGGTTTTGGGACCAATACTATGGGACTAATGTGTTGGGGTGTTATACTGCTCTTACTTGAATAAAGGTCAGCAGCAAGCAGCGTTACAGAGAAAGTGAAAAAAAAAGGTATGGGGTTAAAGTTCCTGCGCTTGTGATATATAATTCTAAATATTGTCAAACAAAATATTTATATACATAGGTAAGCTAATGAACATGACGGTCTGAATAACCTGTGGACATTTACAAATCAAGGTGTAAAACCCTTGTATTAAAGTGCAGACCGTCATCTGCACCATGCAGTATGGAGATATCTTCAATCCTACTGCATGGTGCAGATGACAGTCTGTCTATGAGGTTTGACACTACTGTCTGGATGATTGCCGGGCCATACCATCTTGCGCAGGCACTTTAACCCAAATACTATGGGACTAGACCAGTCACTGTGGGACTCCTCTATCACGTCCAGCTCTAAAATGTTGTTTATTTCATTTGCAACTGCTTCGCTCCTGGCCTCGGGTATTCTATAGGGCTTTACATTTACGCAGACACCTAGTTCCATAATTGTGTCTTGCTGTATAACTGGTCAGTCTGGGCAGGTGAGAGAAAAAGTCTCTATTCTTTCATTCTCACAAATTCTCTAACGTCTTTCTGTTGGGCCACTGACAAGGTTTCAGTTATGGGCACTTCACAGTCACAGGGGATATGCCCTTTTGGGGGGTTGACGTTGCCAGTCTCTCTGTCCTTCCAAGGTTTTAACATGATATATTTGCTCTGGTTTCCTTTTCCCTTGCTTGTAAACTTTGTAGTTTACTTCCCCTACTCTTTCCATAATTTCAAAGGGACCTTGCCGCTTTGCTAGGAATTTACTCTCAACTGTGGGGACTAGTACCAGCACTCCAACCAACCATATGTTCCCGTACCAGCGGCATAACAGCAGCGATTCTATCTTGCATCAGTGAGATATGCTCAATGCCGCTTCTATAAAGCGTGGTCACTCCCTCCCACGTTTCTTTTGCAACATCTAGCAATTCCCTGGGATACTATAGAGTAGTTCAAAAGGGGAGTAACCTGTAGACGCCTGAGGTACCTCTCGTATGGCAAACATGAGGTATGGCAGCAAGAAATCCCAATTTCTCCCATGTTTGTCCACCACCTTTTTTAACATGCTTTTGAGCATTTTGTTAAATCTCTTCACAAGACCATCAGTTTGCGGGTGGTAGACAGAGGTACGGAGACGGGAGATTGTGAACAACTTACAGAATTTCTTAGTGACTCGGGACGTAAATGGGGGGTGCCTTGATCTGTTAATACTTCTTTTGGAATACCCAGATGAATAAATACCTGGACAAGCTCTTTAGCAATAGTTTTAGCTGAGGTATTACGTAAGGGAATGGCTTCAAGATATTGCGTGGGATATTCCAGTATTACCAGTATCTGCTGATGGCCCCGGGCAGACTTTACTACTGGTCCCACCAGATCCATGCCAATTCTTTCAAAAGGCACTTCAATTATTTGTAATGGTACCAGCGGACTGCAAAAATGGGGCGATGGCGCAGAATACTGACACTCTGGGCATGACTCACAATATTCTTTGACATTTGCATATAACCTGGGCCAAAAGAATCTCTGGGTTATTCTTTCCTTGGTCTTCTCTATACCCAGATGTCCCCCCATTATATGACCATGGGCTAAGTCTAATACCATCCGGCGATGGGGTTTACCTGGTGGGATGACCACCAGCTGCTCTACCTCCTCTTCCCCTTTCTTTACTACCTGATACAGCAAGTTATTTTTAAGAGTCATGTAGGCAAAAGACACCTCTACATTAGGTTTAACAGGTTCCCCATCTATCCTTTTAATGTTTTCTCTGGCGCTATTGAGTGTGGCATCTCTTAGAGGATGATTTTTGTACGGAACAACTAAGTCAGGCACTACGTTCTGTCCACTCCCACTATTAGAATCAAAGATCATTTCTTGTTCATTACCCTCCAGCTGGGGGCTGGATTCCAACTCACCTTGCTCCCCAGCCAGTACAAAAAAGGAAAAGGACCCACGCCTACTTCCTTTTCAATTTTGCACTCAAAAGGGTCCAGAGTGAGTTGAGTATGATGAGAAAGACAGGCCTTTCCCATTTTTTAAGAGGGAGAACTTGCACAATTGGTGGCTGACTAAATACTTTTCTCCTACGTTCACTGACAGACGCAGCTCTTCATGACTTTGTGGGTTTTATGTTCGTCCTACCAGAAGTTAACTAGGCAGGGAAAAGAAATCAGCTGGCCCCTCCCCTGGGGGCCGTCCTCTTTTCCTACATTAAAACCCCCCCTCACAGAGGAGCTCTCCAGTTTCAATGTCTAGTTCGCAAGGAGTTGACCTGGCTTCCCTATGGGAACTGCGGTCCTATTGTGACCATTTTTCTTTTTTATTTTATTTTTTCTTTTTTCTGCAATCAAGATGATCTGCTATCAAGTAGCCGGTCGGGGCTTCGAGAGTCTTCGTGCTCTGTACTTTCCCCGACCTGGCCAACATGATGCGAAGCCGGCCCCAACACAGGGACCCGCCGCATCTTACCCGTTCCGTGCGGGTGGCCCGGGGCGAGATTCCCCATATTGGTCCCCTTCCCGATTCGCTCGGCAGGGTGACTCTGGGCAAGCAGCGACCTCCCGCCAAGGGTGGAAAGTCTGCATCCAGGTGGCTACCGTGGCGTCGGACTGGTAAGTGAGCGCCCTGCCTTCCTCCCCATATGGGGAGTGAAGAGGGCCCGACGTCCAAAAATGCAATTTTTTCACTGCTCCTGTAGCTGTCCAGGGTAGCCACCGGGTGGGAATCAGCCTCTCATCTTGCCCGTCCCCCGTTCTACTCTCCGACTAAGGGTGGGCCACCG
>BLSH010314447.1:1044249-1065780 GCA_018402905.1 Glandirana rugosa | reverse complement strand
CTGGAGCAGTTCGTTAAACATGGCTGTAACAGCTGAGGCCAGGTCTTTATTCTCTACAGACTCCGGGAGGCCCCGGATTCAGATGTTATTCCGTCTGGCCCGGTTCTCCTTGTCATCTTGGTGGAGTATGAGCGTCTGGATTTGTGATGTGTGCTCCTGGAGGATGGCATCATGCGAGTTAAGTGTAGAAATCACATCCTCTACAGTGTGCTCTACTTCCTCGATCCTGTCTGTCACATCTCTGCGCAATTCAGAGATTTCTTGCTTGTAGGAATGCTCCAGGCGTTTAACATAGGCCTCAAAGTCGTGTCTAGTGGGTAGGGCTTTTATGTAGGCCTCCATGTCCCAGCTAGTATAGGAGCGTTGAGACTCAGGGGAATGACAGTCCGAGTGGTGGGATCCCCGGTCTGAATCGTGTGGTGATCGAGTGCGCTGCCTGCTCCTTGTATGGGGAGTGTTGTGCTGTGAGGCCATCTTGGCTGCGGGGGGTTCGTGCTGGTTCTGGCTAGAGCTCTCCCTCTTTATGTGTACCGGGAGTCTTGTGGCACTCTCCCCCACCTCTCCTCCCCATTACCGTGCCGGCGGCGTTGGTATGTGCTCTCCTAGGGTCGATTGTCGTCCGGTGCGCCGGGAGCTCAGAGAGGAGACGTCCTATCTCTCCATGCGCCTGGCCACGCCCCCATCAGCAACACATTATGAACACTGATGATGATAATAATTATAGAAACAATAATACAATTACTCATAACATTAATTAGAAACAAATGTGCTATGTAAATCGTCTTTTACATACTGTAGAATAGATAGTTTATCATAAACTGAATTTAATCAGCAACGCTATTAATAATAATTATTATTATTATTAGCAACACATTATATGAATAATAATTATTATAATGTGTTGCTGATTAAATTCAGTTTATTATAAACTATTTAAACAGTATGAATAATTGACACCTTTTTTTAATTCAATGTATTATTATTCAAATACAATAGTGCAGCTCAATGTACCAATATCAAGTCATCAACCAGAGAGAATGAAGTTCATACAATATATTAAAAAGTTTATGTATTAAAAATGGAGGACACCAGAAGCTGTGCACCCAAACAAGCATGCAGGTGTCAGAATTCGTGTATCACCTCCACCAAAGACACTTATGGCCACTCACCTCATAGGTGTGACCCCTGGATCAACAGGATGGTTAAATCAAGAATTTCCCTATAAGGGTCTTAGGGTCTATTTATGGTCCGTATGGAGTAACGGTTTCTCCGTGATAATGCCGGTATGTAAAAACAGATAAAGAAATATAGTACTCTCTGCTAAAATTTCTTTTATTAAACAATAAGTAAATAACTTACAAGTCCAGGAATTATAACAAGAGTGCTCAATATGTACATCGAAAACCAGAAGATAGTCGTGGATGACGTCATGCGTAGTGCCTCCCCCGCGGCTATCTTGTGGTTTGCGATGTACATATTGAGCCCTCGACATCTGCACTTGTTATAAGTGCTGGACTTGTAAGTTATTTACTTATTTTGTTATAAAGGAAATATTAGCAGAGAGCACTATATTTCTTTTTCTGTTTTTCCATACTGACATTATCGTGGAGGAACCATTACTTCAGACTTATACCGGCCATAAGAAGATCCTTAGACCCTTATAGGGGAATGCTTGATTTGACCATCCTGTCGATCTAGGGGCCATACCTATGAGGTGAGTGGCCGTAAGTGTCTTTGGTGGAGGTAATACACAGATTCTGAGACCGGCATGTTTGTTTGGATGCACAGCTTCACACCATCTGGGGTCCTCCATTTTTAATATATGAACTTTTTAATATATGAACTTTATTCTCTCTGGTTGATGACTTGATATTGGTACTTTGCGCTGCACTATTGTATTTGACTATTTGATCTGAGGCATTGTGGGATTAGCCTTAAAGTGGATGTAAACCCACCACTCACCCAGTATAAACTAATGGCACAGTATTAATGTATATGTACATGCAAGCCTCCTGCATGTATCCCTACCTTGCAAATGTCAGCAGTAGCAGCCCCACAAATCTCTCGAATCAGTGGTTGTCTCTCTTTGCTGAAGCTCAGTGGGTGAAGTTGTAATGTCACAAGACTTCCCACTCAGCTCTATACTGAGAGCTGGAAGGAGATGGGAGGGGGGAGTGTGAGGCTCTTTTTGCTCTGTGCAGGAGATAAGATTATGACCTGCCAGTCACACAGCACTGGATGAGAGGTCTCTTATTTCTCCCTCAATCATTTTTTTCCTATTGAAAAAAGATAAGGGTATTACTCAGAGTTGGATTAACTCTTCATGGCAAAACTGGGCACAGATGACATGATATCCTCTCCTGCATAAGGTAGAAGTGTCAGTAATTTTTTTTTCCGAGTTTACATCCACTTTAAGTGTTTAGCTTGCAATTCTTATTACATTTATATTTAGGTTTGTTTGCACTGATTATTTTTACATGATTTTAGTTGCGTAGTATTGTTTAGATTGTTAGTAGTAGTAGTAGTATTTAGTAAGAAGCTAAGGGTACTATAACATTGAATAGGTATACCATCATTTGAAGTCCAAAGTCAAAACTTCTTTTTTTGGACTGAAGAAAAACTTTTCAAAGTGAAAATCCTCTCTCAAACACCTGTCATTGTAAAAAGTGTCCCCAATCGAAAATCTCTGCTCTCTATTCCTGTTCTGGTTGCAACATAAAATTTAGGACTTTAACTCACTTTCAGTCCCATTGACAATAGTCATCAAGAAAAAAAGGTGAATCTCCCCAGCGAGTTCAGACAGCAATTAAAGCCTGACAAGGTTGGTATCCCTTCACTTATCTATCCAAAACTAAAAAAAAGTTTGGGGTTTAGATATATTTTAACCCCTTTCCGACCGCCCCACTGTGGGGCGGCGGCTCTTCTAGGGCTAAATCACATACCTGTATGTGATTTTGCTCTTCCGGGTCTGGGGCGCGCCTGCGTGCTGCCAGCGATCAGCTCCCATTGACCCGATGTCCGCCGGGACCCGCCGATCGTGTTCCCCATACAGACAGAATGGCGATCTGCCATTGTAAACAAGGCAGATCACCATTCCGTGACAGGAGAAGAGAGAGATCTTGTGTTTCTGATAAGCAGGAACACTTATCTGTGTCTTCTTATACTTAAAGCATCCCCCACATAGTTAGAAAGCACTCCCTAGGGCAGTGATGGCGAACCTTGGGACCCCAGATGTTTTGGAACAACATTTTCCATGATGTTCATGCACTCATTAATACAGTTACAGTGCATATTTTTTAGCACTGATCACTGTATTGGTGTCACTGGTCCCCAAAAAAGTGTAACTGATCACCGCCATTACTAGTAAAACAAAAAATAATATAAATTAAAATTCCATAAATCTATCCCATAGTTTGTAGACACCATAACTTTTGCAAAAACCAATCAATATACCTTTATTGGGATTTTGTTTTTTACTAAAAATATGTAGCAGAATACATATTGGCCTAAATTGATGAAGAAATTCGATTTTTTTTTTTACATTTTTTTATAGGATGTGTTTTATAGCAGAAAGTAAAAAATATTTTTTTTTTCAAAATTGTCAGTCTTTTTATGTTTATATAAATACAATTTTCGCTTGGTATACATAGCAAGCACAAAGTCCTCAAAGAAGAAACCAGCTGTCAGCAAAATAAAATGAGCTTGATTGTACCTACAAAAACCATATAATAACAAGTTTAAGTAGCACTAGTCCATATATGAAACTCAACAGTAAAAAAGTCCATAAAAGATGGTCGTAATGAGAAAAAAAGAAGCGGAGAACCAACACCACCTGGAGACGAAAAGAATACTCAGCACCCTGGTGCACAGAGGGGCAATCCTGCTTACCAGACAAAGTAGGCTCTTAGATTATAAAGAGCCACATAAGCCAAACGCCAGCCAGATAATACACCATCCATCCATAACTGGGATACCAGATCTCCTCCTCCAAAAGTGTAGGTGACCACTCCGGAACGTGAGCATAAAAGGCACAATAATATGTGCACATAGGCAGGATGCAACCTCAGAAGGATAGAAAGATGTACCACAACAGTGTAATACGTTCTCATAAAAGGTGATTTTATTGAAGAAAATAGATGCACTCATATGTCCCAGATAAAAATGTGCATTGTACTGCGGTGATGGTGCATGCCTGCGTCCTCCAGATCCGCCTTAAATTGTTTCATCAAGAGAATGACATCATCAGAGGCGCAAAAAATAAAAACTTCTTCTTGAGAATTACTTCAAGATTGTTGCAAAATCACCCCCCCCCCCCAAAAAAAAAACAATTATGGATGCTGATCGATCATGTGTGGGTAGGTCTCCCAGATTTTCAGTTACTGTAATCAAAGTTCGGTGGTTCCTGAGGGAGCGAGAGAGATCACCTAGATACCCTCATTTGAAAATGTTGGTGAGAAAGTGAGAAGCCAAAGTTGGGATTGATAGAGGTGTCTAGAAAGGAGAATTCGAGATGGATGGGGGTGGGGTGGCGGGTTGGGTGCTCATTGCCTTTTTGTTAGGATTAAAAACTACTTGATCAAGGAGACAGTGATCAATCCAGGGCATCCAAATCCGTTTGATAGTCTTGTTAAATATTTAATTGAAAGAGTTTTTTGTTTTATCTGTGCTAAAAAAAAACAGCTGTTGGTCCTTCCAGAAATCTTTAGAGCTTGCAGCTACCTGTGTTCTTACTCTGCTGACTTTCCCAGCTCTGACTGTTAACTAGAGAACACCCCCCAACCCATGTTATGGTGGATCACATGGACCGATGGAGGACCTATGGAGGGACCTATGGAGAGACCTACTTTCCTAATGAATACCATTACTTTCTGTAACCCTGTTGAAGTTGTAGCGCACCCATAGTAATAGGTGCTTTTCTGTAGTGGATTTTTGCTAGGTGAGGCAAATTTAGTGCAGGCCTGAATGTTTTGATCTGGGCGGGGGAGTGGCCCAGGAAGAGCTGGAGTTTACAGGAAGGAACACCCCTTGGATACTCCCCCCCCCCCCCCCCCTTTGTTTCTAGAAGGCTATGGAAAAAGGGAATGGATGAGGAGGTGTCACTTTCTGAAGTATGTTAAGCAGCCCTGACCAATGCCCATCCTGGATTGGCAGGCCTCCTTAAATACTGTGATCTGCCCAGCTGGGGGGAGGAGAGTGTCGGGGGGAAGAGAGAGATGTAGCAGAGGTGCTGTGGAGGCCTCGCCCAAAAAGGGAGCCCCCAATCTGGGGTGGGGTGACCTTGAGGGCTGGTGGCTTGGGTGCAGCAAGGAAGAGGAGTTGGTTCCTGCAGCTGCACAAGGGAGCAGGAGAGCAGCAGAGAGGCTACATAGAGTACTCTTTAAAGGATCCACCAGGGTCAGTGAGTGTGTCAGGGACCGGTGTGACCAGAAATGTGTGGACTGCAACACAGTGTACCAAACGCAGGTAAAGTGTAAATAATATGATTTATTATATGATAAATTAAATAACAAGAAAACACACTTCCAATATAGTGAATAGTGAAAATAACCAGTAAATAAATCAACAGTGAACACACACACCAAATAACAGACAAATCCAATATTGCTGGAGATGCTGCCGGGACCCAAAAAGAAGCCAGATGTTCCACCGCCTGGGTCTGGTAACTGGCTAGGTACCCCATTGGCCAGATTCCTAGAGGCATAGGACATTTGATCCCTCCAAACAGTAGGCATCCCAATGCTGGGGTACCATGGGTCATTCGCAACCTTAGCCCTGGGGTCATGTGACAACACCAAACCTTTGACACCAGAATGTCTGGTTACAATCCTGTAGCTTGCCTGATTTCCAGGACTTGTTTCCCATTTCAACGGCCATCCAGGTTTCCCCAAGGCACTGGTTACCCGACACGGGTCCCCTGATATACCAGGAGTCGTGGCAACTGCATCCGGGTTGTGGCAGGGCACAAATGGTGCTCTACCACTCTCCTGGAGCTCACCACTACCAAAGTCATGAAGGTCAACATGGCTACAAATTGCAAAAGGTATGTCTGGACCACCAGGCTTTGGCGCCATCGGAGCAACGTATTGTAGGAGGGACCCAATCAATGCAACTGAGAAAGGAACCTTAGGCCAAACAGGTAAACCATGCCAGGTATTCAAAGCCTCAGCCGTATCAGACCCAATGGCAAATGGAATCCTACCCTCCGAAGGACAATCTGGCATTGCAATAGACATAGCGTCAATAAGATTAAGCTGAACTTCGGTCCAAGGATCATCAGAAGCGGGCTGAAGAGCAGGCATCAGATCAACAGGCACTGGATTATCAGACTGGACAGCGGGCATAGGAACACCCGGCAAGGCAGCAAGCAGAGGCACATTGGGCTAGTCAGCGAGCAGAGGCACATCAGGCTGGACAGCAGGCACCAGAACAGCAGGTACCAGAACAGCAGGCTGGGAATCAGGAACCAAATCATCAGACTGGACAGCGGGCACTGGTACATCAGGTTGGACAGTGGGCACTGGAACATCAGGTTGGACAGCGGGCACCAGAACAGCAGGCTGGACAGCGGGCACAGGATCAGCAGGCTGGATAGCAGTAACAGAATCAGCAGGCTGGACAACGGGCACAGGATTGGCGGGCACCGGGTCATCAGGCACAGGATTGGCAGGCATGGGTCATCGGGCACAGGATCAGCAGGCACTGGGTCATCAGGCACAGGATCAGCAGGCACAGGATCAGAGGGCACCGGGTCATCAGGCACAGAATCAGTGGGCACAGGATCGGCGGGCCCCGGGTCATCAGGAACAGATCGGCTGGTGTAGGAGCAGACTGGAACAGATCGGCTGGTGTAGGAGCAGACTGGAACAGATCGGCTGGTGTAGGAGCAGACTGGAACAGATCGGCTAGTGTAGGAGCAGACTGGAACAGATCGGCTGGTGTAGAGACCGGCTTGAGCAAGTTGGCTGGTGTGGAGGCAGGACTGGATATTGGCTGAATTGTGCGGGTTGGGAAAAACTTCTGTTTCTTCTTTGGTTTAACCACTAAAGTTCTGTAAGTGACTGCAGGGCTGTAAGTAGGGGGCGCAGCTGATGGAAGAGTATGGCTGGAGTGTGGTAAAAAAGAGAGAGCGGTCGTTAAGTGGGATCTTTGTGGAATTGTTGCAGGCAACGGAGAAGAGGTAGGTGGGTTAAAGGCTGGGTAGGTACAACAGGTTGAAACGGGGTACTGATATTTGGTTGGTAACAGAGTATATTGGGCTGTGATCCCGTGCACCGGGTTATCAGGCACTGGATCAGTGGGCATCGGGTCATCAGGCACTGGATCAGCGCAGAGTGCAGAGAGGGGCTCCCTTTGTGGCTGAGTGTGCTACACCCCTAAGAGTGAGACATAGGGTATGCTGCACAAAGAAGCACTGGTCGCCGGCAGGAACTGGTTAGCCTGGCAGGTGCAGGAGGTGAAGGCTGAGACAAGGAGCCGATGCACAGGAACTCAATCTGGATAAGGCAAGGCTGGTGTATGGCAGCAGCAGTAAAGGCCTGGCTGAGGGTCACCTTAGCAGGGAGGTACAGCAGGTAGCTCAGTCTGTGGGGTCACTGGAACAGGTGTAATAGGACCAGCTGGTACAGATGGCAAGTCTATAGAAGTAAGCTGAATGTCCAGTACAGGCAATCCTGCCCGGAAGAGAGCGCTGAGCAGGCTGGGGGTCAAACACTGTGGTGACAGATGAGAGCACAGTCCAGGTAAAAAGCCAGGTTCAAACACAGTAAATCACACAGGAGCAAGTCCAAGGAAGTGAGCCAGGGTCTGATGCTGTGAATCAGGCAGAGGAAATTCTATGTGAAGGCAAAGGATCAAACACAGCAGTTCAGGCAGAGACAGAGTTCATGTGGCTAGCTGGGGTCATACACAGTAGATCATGCAGGAGCGAAGTCCATAAGGCAAGCCTGGGTCATACACCGTAGATCAAGCAGAGGCAAAATCCTTTCAGCAAGCCAAGGGTCAAACACTGGTAAGCAGGAAGATTGAAGGTCAGAGGAACAAGCCGGGTCGTAGATCAGGAGAGTAGGTAGCAGGTCAAGGATCAAGCTGGGTGACAACGGTCAATGATGGTTACAGGGTTCAGGAACCAGGAGAGCTGAAGATAATCCAGCACTTGAGTCAGGCAGCCAAAGTCCTTTTATAGCCCAGATGAAGTTCCCTTCTGTCACGTTGTCCGTGGGCGCGATCGCAGATTCACGCCACCGCGCATGCGTGCGCACCGATTCCCGTCATGCGATCACAGATTTGCGCGACTGCGCATGCGCACCGGGAAGCGCCCATGGTGTCCATTACGGTTCCTGGCAGGATCACCATCTCTATGGCCATTTCCCTGACAGAGTGTCACTGGACAATGAGGTAGGCCGGAAGGGCCTGGAGGAGGATGGGCTGGGAGCAGTAGTCCATCAAGACCCGGCTAGCACATTGTACTTAGCTACACTCTGAGGGTCTGTGGCTTTACAATCGAGGGCCCGTGGCCCTTGCCTGTGACGAGCAGCCCGGAGCTCCTGCTGATAAGGAAGTGCAGGCCTCACCACTTGCAGGGGTAGAGGAAGATGTAATGGATGCTTGATAAATTTCCCTTCAGGCCTAACAGGAAGGAAGCAAGTGTTGTGCAGGAGAGAAGTGAAGGAGTGTAACAGTCAGCAAGTATTAGTGCTGGAGGAAGGAGGAGAGTAACGTTCAGCAAGCATCAGTGCTGGAGGAAGGAGGAGTGTATATACGGAGGTGTATATACTAATCTACTGGGCATCCCACAGTCGTCCCTGTGATGATATCACGTGTGAGACGCACACAGAACTATCACCATTTTGTTCAGATGATGCCATTTCAGTTTGAACCTAACAATCTCCCAGTACAGATACCTCAAACACACCCTCCTGCCTGTTCCGTGTGGAATTGTTATCTTAGCTACATGAGCAGGATGTTTGTTTGTGCGGCCGACTATAAGGCTTCATGCACACAGGACTTTAAAAAAACAGCCAAAAAACGTCAGTAGCTTATCAGGGATGTTTTCAGCTTTTACCAGCGTTGTATTACCGCCGGTTTTTCACGTTTTTTCCAGTTTTTAAAGGGCCAGCATTTATTTTTTTTTTCAATTGGTCTAAAATGTCCAAAAACATTTGGAAATGACGTTTTGAGCGTTTTTGAGCTTTTTTTGGGCATTTTTGGACGTTTTTAAGTGTTTAAACATTTTTACAGCTGAAAACAGTCCAAAAAACCCTCAGCTCTTGGATTTTTTTTACAGCTCAAAAAACAACACTGCTAAAAACAGTTGATAACAGCCTGTGTGTGCATGAACACATAGGATAACATGATGGAGGGTTTATTGACTGTAGAAAAAAACGTCTGCAGCTAAAAACAGCATGCATGTGTGCATGAGGCCTAAAACTTACCAAGCATGGCATCAAAAGAGGCTCAGATTTACAAGGGTCATAAACAGGGACACACAGCACCATGAACTCCCAGCGACCCCACCTCATGCCTAAAACTTAAATAAAATACCCACAGTTCATAACTCCAGCTAGGAGCGTGAAATATTAATAAAACGTGTATATCTGTATGCGGGAAGGCATACCGATTTAAACAAGCCCAAACATCCAAGTGTTCACTTATAAGGGGACCCACGGATAGTTTATCCTCTTCCCAGGGTCACAGAAAGTGACAGGGCTGTCATGTTTGAACTTGTCGGACTGCAAAATTCATCCTGGGCCATAATTGATCAGTTTCAGGAATACACCTTGTACATATTAGCAAATACAAATCTCGGCACAGAAATTGTGAATTAGGGAAGATTGTATTCCACGGTCCACCCCGGACAGCCCACAGGCCCTCCTTACCCATGTGAGTGGTCAGGGGCATACGGCTCCACCCCTTTTCACCCAGAGAAAAAGGGAATGGGAAGGACAGCTATAGTTCTCACCTTACCAACAAAGAGCGAACATCCGAGAACCCATGGAATCATCATCAAATCTCTGATTGATCACGGACATTTTAAAAGCAAGTAACCTCTTCTGTCTTATCTTATGCTGCTGTATATTATGTCTCTTATTTCATTGTAATATCATTTTTCTGTAAATATTTTACTGCACCCAAAACTTGACCTTTTCATTATTAAACCTTAGTCTGTGTTAATCTTGACCCTAAAGCTCTTAATGCAAGCTATCACGAATCTGTTCCTTTGAAGAGCGCTACTGTTTAAGATAACTCATCTGAATATCCGTGTCTGTGGGGACAGCATGTGTTTACAGGTGGTTATTCTAAAATCATATTGGTATTGCTAAAAAAATCCAGAGTTCCTCTTGCTCGGTCCCAAAAGAAGAGGTGGTGGCAGTGAAAGGGTTAATTGCTTGAATTAGCCCGGTAACTATCGCTCTCAGGTCCCGCAAGCTGGGAAATCTTTGTGCTGAAAGCAGCTGAGAGCGGCATTGTTAAGTTAGTGACATGCGCGGAGTGAGATCAGGGGGGTAATCGGTCACCTGTCGGACAGGAGGGCAGCTATCTGATACCCGCGTTCGTCACAGTCCCTACCCAATCCAAGTTTAACGCCTCAATAAAACCGCAAAAACAAACTACCGGCTTGTTCAGTGACTACGAATGAATGGAAAAGTGTGTGATTGAGGGCAGAGAGACAGGTCAACCACAACTACCAGCCACCCCTAAGGGGGCCATTGGCTGCAAAGGAATCCCCTTTACTTTCTGTACCAAAGACCACACAGAAGGTTGAAAGAAATATCCCGAGTGGGGGTCAAAGCCAGCAAGAAAAACCCAACAGAGGCTTAGCCGGTCCCTAATCCATCCAAAACTAAAAACAATTGCCTATAGATGGACTCTTGAGTATTGCTTTGCTCTGTCAAACTGAGCCCTTGTTTGGCATGAACCCCATCCAGTGTCATGTAAGCAGCCTCTCCTTGTCAAAGTCAACAGGTTACAATTTTCTTGCAGCTATCCTTTGTAACAAAAATAACTTAAAAATAAATATAAAGGAGCAAAAATGAAACAGGAAGGTAAATACACTAACATAATTGAATTCCCTATTATTCATAGGTGAGCTATTTTTTTTCCTTCCAGTCTGATGCTTCCTCTTGTCTATTGTGTGTGTACAACAGTTCCTTGACTGCTGAGGCGCAATGGGCCTGGGCATGATCACATTGACACTATGGAACCTCCCTCTTTCCCCAAACCCACATAAGAAACCACTCTTACAACTATTGGGTTGGAAAGGGCAAGTCCACAGCTTTATTAAAAATCCAACACATAACATGTGAACACTTTAAAACAGCGCCAGTCACAGTTGTACCGTGAGCAAGCTTTACATTAATTTGTTGAATTCCAAAAGGAAGGGGAGGGGGCCTGTCCTTATCATAAGTGCTGGACAAACAGCCTACTCCCAATTTCTGATCAAGGGCATAGGCCATTACAGCAACTTTTAGTGCTGGCAAGGTCAAGAAACTGCAGCAAGCTGTGACATACCATCCTACAAAAATGTTAAGGGTGGGCAGCTCTTCCAGCCAAGTTCTTCCAAAAGGCCCAGCATTCCTTGGGGCATTTCCTTTTACCAAGCTCAAGGCCCAACCCATCCCCGTGACTTCCTTCCACCAAGTTTGCCACTCCTGAAGCTTACGCCCTGCTCCTGGCCATGCCCCCATCAGTCAAGGCTCTCTTTCCCTAGAGGGGCTCAAGAGGCCTTTGTGACTGCTGAGGCGCAGTGGGCCTGGGCATGATCACATTAACACTATGGAACCTCCCCCTTTCCCCAATCCCACATAAGAAACCACTCTTACAACCATTGGGTTGGAAAGGGCAAGGCCACAGCTTTATTTAAATTCCAACACATAACGTGTTTAAACCAGTGCCAGTCACAGTTGTACTGTGATCACGCTTTACATTAATATGTTGAATTCCAAAAGGAAGGGGAGAGCGGCTGGACAGACCGCTTACTCCCAATTTCCGATCAAGGGCATAGCCCATTACAGCAACTTTTAGTGCTGGCAAGGTCAAGAAACCACCACTGCACGTCCGTACTTAACTGATGGGTGCCCCACCGCAGCCAGCGCCTGTTCCACACCATGCTGTAGGCCAAGGTTGAAGATGTCCAGGCCAATGTCATTAAGATGAACCCTGTCAGAATGCAAAAGGTCGCCACTGGCAGCCTCCAACTCCCTGTGCCAAGTGACAAACCCCCCCCCCCCCCCAATTTGACAAACAAAATTGGACACTTGTACACTAACCATCCGACAGAAACGTTCCAATTCTGGGCCAGGAACAGCCCGGGCCCAGATCAAACGGGGCACGATCTCGGACCAAATCAGGACCAGGTTGGTGAAGACTGCATAACAATGGGCAATGTCTTGTTTAATAGCAGAAATAAGGTCCAGGGAATGTGTGTAACCTACATCATTCCCCCCAGCGTGAAGAATCAATATAATGGGGCCAGAAACATGGGAACGAAGGCGTAAACACTCTGGCAGGACTTGGGACCAGCGGAGCCCGCGCAGCCTGCGCCAAAGGAGCCTGGTGATATAAGAGAATCCCAAATTCTTCTCGTAGCTCTGCACTTCCGACCGGCGGTAGGACCAGTAGATAAATTAATCCCCCACGATCAAGGCCAAAGCCGGCCGAAAACCTGAACTTAAAACAACAAATGTGGGTGGAAGTACAAACAAAAACGAGACGATTCCCACCCACCCAAACGCTGGAGCTCTGGAAAACCCCATGCCAGAAGCTCCGCAGCTTAGCAGCACCAATGCGGAACGAGTGCGTCGAAAAATCACGAGAAGGGAGGCTCAATTTGTCGAGGCAACAATGGAAAACCTGCAGAAACTGGAACCTGCTAAGGAAGGACAAATCGGCATGTATGAAGAAAATGGAGGACGGGGGTGAGCGGACCTGTAGTGCCAGGCCAATAAGACCGGGCAAAAGGGGCCCCCGCAAGAATGCAAAACAACCCGTCTGTCCTTGCCGAAGTGATCCGTTTTCGAGGTGCGCAGCAAAACTGAAACACTCAAAACAAAACACGTCGTCAGACAGGACGCCGCCCGCTAAGGACCTGGCTTTGGAAACCAGGTCACCGATGCGAAAAGCACTAAAAAACGCCCACGAGAAAGCTACCTGAAATATACTAGGGCTTCAAAATCTGAGAAACAGACGGCAACGGTGAAAGGATACTAGAAAGTATATGGAGGGACACCGGGTGCCGGGAATCAGGAGAATGGGTCACGCATCTCAAACCCCGCAACACCCGCCGGACAGGAAATTCCTTTGTGACATCTTCCCAACCAAGGAGCTGAAACCAGAAGGACAAGGCGGGCATGGACGACACAACTGTGGCGCCCGAAGACTCTTTTTGCTGCAAATACAGGAGGTAAGAAAACAAAGCAAGGCGTCTGTCCGAATGGGACGTGATTAAAAACTCACCGCACAAAACTTGTACCCATTTGTCCCATGCTCGACAGTACGAAACCCACGTCCATGGAGATAGCGATGCCCGGATGAGGTCTAGCAGGCGTCGGAAATGAGGTTCCACAAATAGATCAGACAGGGAAGGCCCTCCGGGGATGCCAATGGAGCCAGGGAGTGAAATCAGTTGAGCTGCGAACGGGAGAGAGAGTGTCAGCAATAGCGTTAGCTATCCCAGGGACGTGCTTAGCTCTAAAACATATATTAAACTGCAAACACCTGAGAACTAAAAAAATGCAGCAAGGACACAACAGGAGAGGATCTAGCAGACTGCCTGTTGACCACCTGAATCACACTCACGTTATCTGACCAGAAAACCACCTGACGATTGCGCAACCTCTCGCCCCACAGCTCAATGGCGACAATAATCGGAAACCACTCCAATAGGGTGAGGTTGCGCAACAAATCCATGCGGGCCCATGAGGCCGGCCAACACTCGGCAGACCATTCCCCTTAGGAAAAAAGGCACCGAAGCCACAGGAGCCTGACGCATCAGTATACAGCTCCAGCTGCAAATTTGGTACCTCCTCCAGCAGCCAACAGGATTGGTCATTGTAGAACTGGAGAAAGGATAGCCAGACCACCAAGTCCTCCCACATGGGCTTGGTTATGCGGACAAAATGGTGGGGGGCCCACGATAAGCATCTATAGAATGCCCTCCCCATGCGGATGACTCTGCAGGCAAAGACCAGATGACCTAACAAGGACTGAAGCTGCCTCAACTATAGTTTTTTAGCCCCTTTTGCCAAGGGAACCAGGGAGAGGAATCTAATTTGTCACTGCGCAAATGAAAAACAATTGCCACACTGTCTATCTCAATTCCAAAAAGGATAACACCATCACGTGACCCTCAGTTTTCTCAGCCGACCGCTTAATGGAAAACATCACAGGCATCCTGAAAAACAGAAGGAGCCGCTGACAATTTCCACTGCCAGCTGGGCCTATGAAGAGGAAGTCATCCAAGTAATGTAATATAGAATGCAAACCAGCTGACTGGATAGCTACCCATTCAAGGAAGCTACTGAAGAGCTCATAGTAATAACAAGAAATGGCAGCCCATGGGCAGGCACATGTTTAAAAAGTGGTTTCCCTGAAAGTAGCAGCACAGCAGATGGAAGCATTCCGGATGGGCTGGGAGTAGACGGAAAGCAGACTCAATGTCTGCCAGCAAAGCCGACTGACCAACAGCCCTAATCAAGTGAAGTGCCCTGTCGAAAGAGGCGTAGTGGACCCTGGATTCCTCCTTATCTATGCTGTCAATGACCGAGGAGCCAGGAGAATAGGAGAGACGGCGGCTAAGGCGGAATTTGCCCTCTGCCTTTTTAGGAACCACACCGAGGGGGGAAACCCTCAGGTTGTGGAAAGGGGGGAAATCAAACGGGCCTGCCATAGGCCCCCAATTTCAGCTCCTTCTGTAGTTTCTTGGCCGCGACGGATTCGAATTGCTTAGCAGACTTCAAATTACACGCTATGGTAGGCTCGTTGGGATAAGTAAAGGGGATCCAAAAACAACAGTCCAAACCGTCCCTCGAGATCAAAGCCTCCCTATGAAGGGGATACTGGTCTAGCCATGGAATCATCCCTAGGACGTACACCGGCGTCCTCTGACTTAGAAAGGTCAGGCCTGGCCCCTGGCTTGGAAGGCGGCTGCTTACTCTTCCGAAAGCACCGACTGGCTGGGTGAGCACCTCCGCAAAATGAGCACTCATGCTTAAAACGGCACGCAGTGTACCATTTGCAGTGGCTCTCATTAAACAGCCAGCAGACACCTATTTTGGGGGCAGCTGATGCTCTGGTTAGAGCACCGGTCGGGGTCTGAAAGGACGAAGGCCTGTGGGGGCACATGAGCAACAACCACAGGCTATCGTCTTGGCAATCAAAACGAAACTCCTTCCGCGCTGCCATTTTTTTACGAAATTGAGTGTCATAGTAAAACCAGCACTGCCCACCATAAACTTTATCCAAGTAGCGAAAGAGAGATGCGCCTAAGTCTGGAAACAGCTGGCAGTGCACTCCGGCATAAGCACAGAACCCCTGCGGCCAGTTCCCGAAAGTCTGAGGGAGCTGTTTTAGTTTGTCGCCCTGCGCCGTAACGTCGACGCGCCGAGACTTGTCAAACGTCTACCGATCAGGAGGGACCAGCATGAGAAAATCGATAAAACCCCAACGCCAGATCTTATTCTTAACTTCCGCTGACAGGTGCATGCCGGTCGGCAAAACCGCCCACAAGGTGCTACCTGCGACGGAACCTGAACTAGCCGCTGGAGTGGACACGCCTATGCGGGATAAAACCGATTTAACGACCGCAAATATGCGTTCTTTTGGCAGGCCTAATACAGCAGTGTCACTGGACATACCCCAAACCAAATCACAATCATACTCACTGATGTGCGGAAGCGGAGCTGAAGGAGGACTACCAGCAGTAGATCCAGGATCAACGATCACGGTAGCATCGGCCATGGGAGGGGCCGGCAGATGTCCCCGAAATCCAGCTCTTAGAGGAAAGGCGGTGCCAGGCGATGCAAGCTGATGCAAGGAGAGATCCAGGGGTAGAGGTCCAGCCACCGACACCGATGAGCCCGGGTGGCAGTAGACAGCAGCCGCGCAGCATCGAGAGCAACCAGACTCCGGAAGTTGGGCCAAGTGCAGGTGCAGCCAATCCACAGGGATTGGCATGGGAATCTCCCGCCCTGCCGGGCGCAGGGAGACGAGGCTTAGCAGCAGTCAGAGGCAGGGCTGTCGTGGCAGGTGTTAGATGTAAATCTCTTGCCCGGCCGGACGCAGGGAGACGATGGTTGTCAACAGCCAGAGGCAAGGGGGCAGCGGCAGGCACCGCTTGGACATTTCCCACCCAGCTGGGCGCAGGGAAGTTATGATTTATACCAGACACAGCAGTGTGGATGGGTGGGCCATTCAAATCTCCCGCCCATCTGAACTGGGAGATAAGGAGTCACTGGATGTAACCGGTCCGCAGAGGCAGGGTGCAGAGTGGAATCTCCCGCCCTGCCGGGTGTCGGGAGCTGGGAACTGGAGGCCAACAGGATCAGCACATCAGAAACTCCTGACGGCTGCGCTGGGGAACATGCATAGCGGGAAGCGGCCGCATGGGAGAATTTCTGTGCAGCTCCTACAGCTCCTGTCCCACCGAACGCAGGGAGAGCGGGGACAGCCGTAGGATCGGCAGCTACCGGCACCCGCGGGCATGTGACACAATCAGCCAGTGTCACGGCTTCTGCCTGGCAGCACACAGGGAGCTGCTCAGAGGAGACAGCAGCAGACGGCCTCCGGGAAGACCTAAGTAGAGCTCTAGGACTCCGTGAACTAGTCGGGCGGGCGAAGGCCTGGCTGACAGCGGCATCCACAGGCTGGGGGACCCACCGGGTAGAGCACCGGTGGTGATGGGCAGAGGATCCGGATGCCATGGGAGGAGCAGAGCCAGTACAGGATGCACCAGAGACTCCAGGGGATCGGTGAGTCACATATCCAGTATAAAACACTCTAGAGAGGCTGGGGCTCAAACAGGATGGTGGATGATAGCACCTCCGGGCCCTGGCCGTTGGGGGCCCCGCATCAGGGACTTCAAGTGGCAGGGGATCCCGAGGGGAAGCCATCTCTGGGGAGAGGAGGGAAAAAAGCCTGTCAGCCTGGCCTTGTTGAGCCAGCTCATGGACCCTAGCAATCATGAGCTCGGTGTCAATGATGAAGGGGGGGGGGGGGTCGGTACCCAGGTCTTCAGCTCTTCCAGCCATGTTCTTTTGAAAGGCCCAGCATTCCCTGGGGCATTTTCTTTTACCAAGCTCAAGGCCCAACCCATCCCCATGACTTCCTCCCATCAAGTTTGCATCTCCTGAAGCTTACGCCCAACTCCTGGCCATGCCCCCATCAGTCAAGGCTCTCTTTCCCTAGAGGGGCTCAAGAGACCTTCGTTGTGTGTGCACGGCTTGCATTATCGGTAGGGTCAATTCTATCAAGCTACAGGTCAGGTCACACCTATTTATCCTCTGGTTCAAGGGTGCACTCCAGTCAACATTACGAATTAAACCTTAAGATGCATACAGAGAGTGCAGCCTACCTGCTGCTTATTTAGCTTTTCATACAGCTATTGCTGTACAGCACCAATCAACCCCAAAGCCCCATGTTTTCTGTAATCAGAACATTGTTTCATGGGAAGAGGGGGTCTTGCAGGGTATTTGCTCCCTTAGAGATTCCGTCCAGCACCTCAAGAGGAGAAGTTGTCTGAATAGACACAGAGCTCCTTAAGACTTGGTGGCTATCTTGTGTGAGGGAACCATTTAATATGGGAACGCATGTCATTTTGGCGCTTTGCCCAGTGGTTGGACAGGAACAGAAAGCTTCTTGTGAGGGACAGTCTTTAGCATAGGGAGAGGTTCCAGTTGAAGCGAGAAAGCTCCCTCTATATTACTTTCACTCCGGTGACTGGTCCGGTAACATGAAGCTTGTGCAGATTGCTGAAAACACTCCTCCCCTATTCCGCTAAGGAACATCACCCCCCAATAGCTGAAGCCGTGCTCCAGTAACACGTTTTGACATATGCTGGGACTGATTATTTAATGAACTGTTTTATCAAATGCCACAGACTGGTTGGTCTGTTGTACTAAGAAGCCTGCTCAGGATGGATATAACATGCCTCAGTGCATCACATTCTGTGTGTGAGTGATTCCTCCCAAACGAGGTAAAGCCCTGCCTACATGTGTAAGATTTTGAATTGATAGAATTGCTCTTCATCACTCTCTGTGGACAGTTTCTACTACTGCAGTACTTTCACTCCATAGCCCACACACCTGACCCTCATTAACCATCTATAAAAGGAACTCAGTGTGTCCACCCAGTGCAGGATCAACAGGTTTTCTCAGTCTGTACCTGTCTGGCTACACTGTGTTTATCTTGCTTCCCGGATATTCAACCTTGGCCTGTGTTTTGGTTTCTGTCTGGTACTTACCAAATTAATTTTCCTGTCTGACTACACTTCTGTCATCTGATTTGGTACGATGTTGCTTTGCCTGCTAGTCAGCTGTCATCTCCAGACACTCTGCAAGCTACACCCTGGGACCTTAGCAATGTAACATCAGCACTGGCGGCTCTGGTGAGGACTTGACATGCTAAGATTGTGCTTTGAAGGGATTCTGGCATTTCATTGACACTAAAGTTGGGCGAACAATTCGAGCCAAGCAAAAGTTCAGCCCGAACATTGCCTTTTTGCCCCTTCGGTGAACAAGTGAATTTGTGGGACGCTCGGTGAGACGTTTGCATTGCGTGCTATACAGTGCATTCTAAGCCCTGATTGGGCAAAGCTTTGCCCAATTATGGCTCAGTGAATAGCTGGTTGTTAAGCAGTGGGTGGGGCCTTAACAATGGATGAGTCATCAGCTGTCAACGGGTTTTCCTGCTGACAGCTGAATGAAAAAAAAAAAAACATTGCCGGCAATAGAAAACTGTTTAAAAAAAGCGGCGTGGGGGTCCTCCCCATTCCATACCAAGCCTGGCCCTTTGGGGCAATGTTATTTTTTGCCTTTATAAATGTCAGTTTTTCTACAGCAGGTTCTATACATGGTACATATGCCCACTTTACAGACAGACTAAGGGGACCCCCAAGCACTATTTTTAAAGGAATTTTTCATTTTTATTGTATACTTTCAACATCATTAAAACCACTGCTCCTGTAACAACAATCTTTTTTTAAAGCATATTTTGCATTGATACATGTCCCCCAGGGCAGTACGTGGGCCCCATACCCTTTTTATGGCCAATAACTTGAAAAATCAAAAGTCCAAATTTTAAAGGCTTATATGCAAGTTCAGGTCCCATAGCCTTTAATAGGGTTTGGAGTTTGGGTCCAAACTTTTGCGATGTTCAAGAGTTCTGGTGCAAACCGAATCGGGGGGGGGTCTTTGGCCCAATGCTAACTGACACAGAGAGTTCACTAACCATGACATATTCACTATGTAACTCAATTTTAATAAGGACAACAATTGATGGTCCAAGAGATTAGTAAGGAACCACACTAATCTATTCATCACCAACTAAAATACAACCTTCTTGCTACCAAGGACGAGTCCTGTGCCAGGACATCCAAATACTCCTCCCACACAGTAAGCCTTATAGTGATAATATAGTTATTGTTCCACAGCATCTGGATAGCTATGGGATGTAACAGTGTGCTTTATTCCAAATGACTTTGTTTTAACATTTCCCTTGCTTGGACCTTGCAGGAGCATCTGTATTTTTTGGCATTCCTCTTGCACTGTTTGCATAGAGTAAAATATTCTCTCTTTTGTTGAACATCATACATATAGTGCATCTTGCAAACTCCTGTCCACATGGCTCAGTACCAGTCAATCACGCTAAAATGGGCTTGGTCTAAGGTACAGTGAATGCGGCTCCTTTGTGCGGCTTCCAGTTTTTGCCTGGAAATAGTAGGGAATGGTAACAGATGTAATAAATGTAGAGTGAAAAAAACGCCTCTGTGTAATCACTTTTGTGTGCATGAAGAACTGGACAATGTGTCTCTCTGTAAAACAAACACACACAAAGAAAAAAAAAAAGTCCTTTGGGGGTGGGGATGAGGAGGTTGAAATAAAGTCCATATGCTGTTTTACTGTGCAATTTGTCTAATGAGACCAGTGCTGAGGCCAAGAAAGGTTCATGCTTACATCAACCAATTACATTCTGTTATCTTGAAATAAGGGGGGTGGGGTGGGGTGGGGGGGGTTGAACGTCACCAAGTTATGCTGAGTTAACCATTTTCCATCTGGCCTTGCTCCAAGCACATCTGCAGACCCAATGACAGGGTAGTTGGAAAATATGGGCAGCTGGAGACTAGGGGAAGGAGAAGTCATAGGCTGATATATATCCACTGGGCTTTCAGCTGCCATTTTGTAGTGCAGGCTTAATTGTGAAGGGGGCAGGGAGTCCTTCACAAGCTAGAAAAAAAATGTGCGGTGCTGTACACTGCAATTGAAAAGATGTGCTTATAAGTATTCCCCGTTCAAGCATAGATAGTTTTAGACTGACAAAAATATCCCTGTAAATATTCTTTGTGTAAACCCCTAAAACTAGAAGCCAACCAAAGACTAGTTACTTGAGGCACCAGCTTTGGGCTTTCCTGACAGCATCCTTTTAACATCTACCAGGGGTGGCCTTGAAGACCATTGATTTTTACATAATTCATATACACTCAGACTTGTGCATGTGCTAAGGCTGATTTTGGAGACCATTGGTCTTTGCTCAGTCCATATACACACAGACCAGTGTATGAGCTTAGGCTAAAGTGGGAGACATTTACCAGGAAGGGCCTTGAAGACCATTGCTTTATGCATAGTCTTTATAGACTCAGGCATATGCATATTCTAAAGCTGGCCTTGCAGACCATTGATCTTTTATGATATATATCAGTGGCGGCTGGTGAAGTCTTAGGATGGGGGGGCGCCAGGCCCACCCTTCCTGTTTGGCCCCTCCTACTTCTAATAAGCCCCACCCCTTATAGAATCCACCCACTCCGTCCCTGTATTCCACATATTGTGCTCAGTATCGCATCACAGGACACAGTATACAGCTCAGTATCACAGGACACAGTATACAGCTCAGCATCACAGGACACAGTATACAGCTCAGCATCACAGGACACAGTATACAGCTCAACATCACAGGACACAGTATACAGCTCAGCATCACAGGACACAGTATACAGCTCAGCATCACAGGACACAGTATACAGCTCAGCATCACAGGACACAGTATACAGCTCAGCATCACAGGACACAGTATACAGCCGCAGCCAATAACATAGGTGGGGTAAATTGCAGCCAATAACACAGGTGGGACAGTTTTGCAGCCAATGACACAGGTGGGGCAGTTTTGCAGCCAATGACACAGGTGGGACAGTTTTGCAGCAAATCACACAGATGGGACAGTTTTGCAGCCAGTGACACAGGTGGGGCACTTTTGCAGCCAGTGACACAGGTGGGGCACTTTTGCAGCCAGTGACACAGGTGGGGGGGACACAGTGACCGACGTTTT
>BLSH010314447.1:1031685-1043187 GCA_018402905.1 Glandirana rugosa | reverse complement strand
GGCAGTTATGCAGCCAGTTACACAGGTGGGGGCAGTTATGCAGCCAGTGACACAGGTGGGGCAGTTATGCAGCCAGTGACACAGGTGGGGGCAGTTTGCAGCCAGTGACACAGGTGGGGCAGTTTGCAGCCAGTGACACAGGTGGGGCAGTTTGCAGCCAGTGACACAGGTGGGGGCAGTTATGAAGCCAGTGACACAGGTGGGGGCAGTTATGCAGCCAGTGACACAGGTGGGGGCAGTTTGCAGCCAGTGACACAGGTGGGGGCAGTTATGCGCAGCCAGTGACACAGGTGGGCCAGTTATGCAGCCCGTTACACAGATGGAGGCAGTTTGCAGCCAGTGACACAGGTGGGGTACATTGCAGAGACCCCCCCGCACTTACCCCATCCAATAGCAGGATTGTTGCAGAGACTCGGCATGCGGAGAGCGCACTGTCCCCCTCCCCCCTCGTCGGTGACCGGGGCGTTCATGGTCTCTGTGGAGCGGAAGTCACGTCCGCTCCCACAGTGACCCGCCACCGCAACCAATCACACTGAGCCGCAGCTCAGGGCAGCCAATCAGCCTATGCATGTGCGCAGGATCAAGCACACCTGCATAGGCTTTAATGGCGACCAATAGGCTCACTACTTGGCTGTCAGGTGACAGCCAAAGAGCCGGAAAAAAAAAAAAAAGAAAGTCAATGTACCAGCGCCTCCTGTAGGGAGGCAGGGCGGACTTTTTTTTTTCTTTAGCTGGCGGGGAGGCGGCACCCAAGCGCCCCTCACACACCAGCCGCCGCTGGTCTATATACACTTCTGCCTGTGTATGGGCCAAGACTGTCCTTGGAGTCCATTGACCTTTGCATATTCTATATAAACTCAGGCATGTGCATGTGCCAAGGCTGGTCTTGGAGACCATTGATCTTTGTATGGTCTATATATACTGAGGCCTATGCATGAGATAATGCTGGCCTTAGAGATCATTGATGCCTGCGTAGCCCATACACACTCAGGCCTGTACATGGACTGAGGCTGGCCTTAGGAAACCATTTATCTTTTCATAGCTAATATATGATCATGCCTGAGCATGTGCCGAGACTGACCTTAGAGACCATTGATCTTTGCCTTGTCCATAAACACTCAAGCCTATACATGTGCCAAAGCTGGCCATAGAGACCATTGATCTTTACATAGCCCATATTTGATCAGGTCTGTCATAGCTCCCGACTGTCCCTGATATTGAGGGACTGTCCCTGATTTGGAACAAAGTCCTTCTGTCCTTCTTTCCTCCTCATTTGTCCCTCATTTTGGTCTGATGCATATACCTGTATATAAAATACACTATTTATCTATCAAAAAGTGTTTTACAGTAAACCTTTTTTCCAATTTCTAATTTGTTGCATTTATATATTTCAAAAGCCAATAAAAAGGAATAGTAGTGGTAAAAAAGCACTTGTGGGCTTACCGAATATATATATATATATATATGTATGTATTTTTTGTATAATCCTCTTTTAACCACTTTCTTACCGAGCCATAATAAAATGACATCAGCAGGAACACGTCGTCGATCCGGGCGGATGTCATATGACGTCCGCCACTACTGCAGGCCCAGCGCAGGGATCAGGCATGTCCCTTGGGACATAGCCCTTTCCTGATCAGGGTAAAGAGCCAATGAAATTGGCTCTTTATCACGTGACCGGCTGTGTCCAATCACAGCCGGTCCCTACAGATATCCACGTGCACGCTGCTCGTGCGCTCCCCGGGGGCATGCAGCGGGGCGATCAGGGTTGAGGCTTGTCCCTTGGACAAAGCCCAGATCAGGGTAAAGAGCCAATGAAATTGGCTCTTTACCACGTGATGGCTGTGAACAAACCGGCTGTGAACAAACAAGCTGTTACTGGGTTCTATTTCTCACACACCAATCGTGTGTGAGAAGGAGATTGCAGTAACAGCTTGTTACCGCTTAGTGTACACACCAAGCACACTGATTGGCCCCCAGTAATAAAGAGGACCTGTCACCACCCCATCAAAGTACCTGTCACAGCCCATCAAAGTACCCACGTTCCTGTCACCTGCCCATCCAAGTACCCGAGTACCTGTCACCAACCCATCAGAGTACCCAAGTACCTGTCACCAACCCATCAGAATACCTGTCACCAGCCCATCAGAGTACCTGTCAGCAACCCATCATATAAATTGACCACTTTGTGAAAAAAAAAATACGTTTTCATTTTCTTTCCACGTTTTCCGAAGACTTGTGGAAAAAAATGAACCGTACAAAACACTCATAATGCCTCATAGAATATACGTTGGGGTGTTTCCTTTCCAAAATGGGGTCATTTTGAGGGTAATTCTATTGTCCTGGTGCTGCAGGTTTTTCAAAAAGTGTAATTGGTGGTTAGGAAATGATATGTGTAATTTATGCTTCTAGACGCCTGACGGTGCTCCCTGCATGTTGGACCTCTCTATGTGGCCAGGCTGTGTAAAAGTCTCACACGTGTGGGTATTGCCCCCCCCCCCCCAGTAATAAAGAGGACCTGTCACCACCTCATCAAAATACCTGTCACCACCCCATCAAAGTACCTGTCACAGCCCATCAGAGTACCTGTCACCTGCCCATCAAAGTACCCGAGTTCCTGTCACCTGCCCATCAGAGTACCTGAGTACCTGTCACCAACCCATCAGAGTACCCGAGTACCTGTCACCAACCCATCAGAATACCTGTCACCTGCCCATCAACGTACCCGAGTACCTGTCACCTGCCCATCTGAGTACCCAAGTACCTGTCACCAGCCCATCAGCGTGCCCGAGTACCTGTCACCAGCCTATCAGATTACCCGAGTACCTGTCACCAACCTATCTGAGTAACTGAGTACCTATCTGCAGCCCATCACAGTAACCAAGTACCAGTACCTTTTACCAGCCCATCAGAGTACCCGAGTACCTATCTGCAGCCCATCAGAATACCCAAGTACCTATCTGCAGCTCATGCCTCATAGAATATACCTCGGGTGCTTGCTTTCCAAAATGGGGTCATTTTGTGGGTAATTCCACTGTCCTGGTGCTCCAGGACCTTCAAAAGTGTGATAGGTATGAATGAAATTTTATGTGTAATTTATGCTCCTAGAATGCCTGACGGTGCTCTCTGCATGTTGGGCCTCTCTATGTGGCCAGGCTGTGTAAAAGTCTCACACATGTGGTATTGCCATGCTCGGGATGAGTATCAGAATATATTTTGGGAGGTTATTTTTGCTATATACATGCTATGTGTTCAAAATATCATATAAATTGACCACTTTGTGAAAAAAAAAAATACGTATTCATTTTCTTTCCACGTTTTCCGAAGACTTGTGGAAAAAATTAAACCGTACAAAAGACTCATAATGCCTCATAGAATATACGTTGGGATGTTTCCTTTCCAAAATGGGGTCATTTTGAGGGTAATTCAATTGTCCTGGTGCTGCAGGGCCTTCAAAAAATGTAATTGGTGGTTAGGAAATTATGTGTGTAATTTATGCTTCTAGAACGCCTGGCAGTGCTCCCTGCATGTTGGACCTCTCTATGTGGCCAGGCTGTGTAAAAGTCTCACACATGTGGTATTGCCATACTTGGGACGAGTAGCAGAATATATTTTGAGGGGTAATTTTTGCTATGTACATGCTATGTGTTAGAAATATCTTATAAATTGGCCACTTTGTGTAAAAATAAAATCATTTTCATTTTCTTTCCACGTTTTTTGAAGACTTGTGGAAAAAAATGAACCATTCAAAAGACTCATAATGCCTCATAGAATATACGTTGGGGTGTTTGCTTTCCAAAATGGGGTCATTTTGTGGGTAATTCCATTGTCCTGGTGCTCCAGGGCCTTCAAAATTGTAATAGGTCGTTAGGAAATTAGATGTGAAATTTCTGCTCCCTGCATGTTAGACCTCTCTATGTGGCCAGGCTGTGAAAAAGTCCCACACATGTGGTATCGCCATACTCGGGGCAAGTAGCAGAATGTATTTTGGGGTGTAATTGAAAGTATGCATATGCTGTATGTGAGAAATAACTTATGACAATTTTTTGCAAAAAAATAATAATAATTTCTTAATTTTCCCAAGAATTGTGGGGAAAAAATACAACTTCAAAAAACTTGCCATGCTTCATGCTAAATACCTTGGAATGTCTACTTTTCAAAAAGGGGTCATTTGATAGGCCCTCAGTGCATCGGGTGTGATCAATTTTCAATGATTAGCACCATAGCTTGTAGACTCTATAACTTTCACACAGACCAAATAATATACACTTATGTGGGTTATTTTTACCAAAGATATGTAGCAGTATAGGTTTTGGCCCAAATTTTTGAACAAAAATTACTTATTTGCAAAATTTTATCATAGAAACTAAAAAAAAGTTGTTTTTTTCCAAATTTTCTGTCTTTTTTCACTTATGTTACAAAAAATAAAAAACCCAGAGGTGATTAAATACTACCAAAAGAAAGCTCTATTTGTGTGAAAAAAATGATAAAAAGTTTGGGTACGGTGTAGCATGACTGAGTAATTGGCATTCAAAGTGTGAGAGCACTGAATGCTGAAAATTGGTCTGGGCAGGAAGGGGGTATAAATGTCCTGTCTTGAAGTGGTTAAGGGGGCATGGCAGGGCGTCTGTCCTATGCCTACACTTTTTTTTTTTTCTAATAGGTGGCCCTCATCCCCATCTCAAAATGTTGGGAGGTATGGGTCTGTGCATCTGCTAAGACTGGCCTTGGAGATCATTGATCTTTGCATAACCCATATACTTGCAGAGTCCACATGCGCCGAGACTGGCCTTGAAGTCCATTGATCTTTGCATATTCCACATTCACTGAGGCCTGTGCATGCAGCATTATTGATCTTTGCTTAGCCCACAAACATTAAGGCTTGTGCATATATTTAGAGACCATTAATCTTTGATAGCCCGTAAACATTGAGGTATTTGCATGTGCTAGGGTTGGCATTAGAGACCAATGAACTTTGCATAATTAATGCACACCCAAATGTGGATTGCTGCTTAAGAAGATGCCTGTGCTATATCTGCATAGGTCTGCACTTATCAATTTTACTGGGCACAGTACAAAGAATCCCAATAAGACACGGTCCTTTGGACTACAGCTTGTTTGGAGATCTAACATATATTGTCTCTTTGGTGTTTAATTGTCCATTCTTTGTTTCTGCTAGCCAGTATGGGACCCCTAGAAGGCAGAGTTATTAGGTGTCCTCTGCTGTCTGGAGGAAAGCTACAGTTCCTTAATTAGCTCAGAGAATGCATTAAGTCACACTTTGAAAGTGAGATACAGCCAGAAAAAAAATCTTCACATGTGTTTTGTATTTGAACTTCCAAGAACACAGTGCCCTAGATTTGTCAAAGGAAAAACAAATTAACTCTTTTAGAACAAATCTCTATCTAGTATTGCCTAATTCTTTTTCTGCATGTCTTGCATGTATATTTTGGGTCACTCAGTGGTGTAAAAAATGATTATTGCTTCTCAGCATAAGGCCATAAAATCAGTTTATGTATACAATACTTAGGTTTACTACAGTATTAAAAAAGGAAGTCCACCCTCTTTCACATGCATATTAAAAACATTATAGGGGAATCCAGCCCTAAGCGTTACAGCCCCGTCACACAACACAGTCTGGTGGATGAAATAATTTACAATTAAGAAATACACTGGTGTCCTTTCTCCACTCCCAGCCACTGACTGGGCTGTGGAAGAGCAGCAGCAGACAAATCAGGGTTATCACTCTGCCCACTCAGTTCCATCCTTCTATTATCATGCTTCTTGTCAACATATTAACATGTACCCTGCTTTGGATCCCTCCTCCCTCTCACCATCCTTGCTTTCCTAACAGCCTCTCAGACTCCCACTCCCCCCATCCCCTTTCTCCATGAGAGAACCTCTCTTAAGGCTAAGATGTCGACCAGCACAGATGCACAAATCTTTTCAAAGCCGCCAAACAAATTGCTCACTTGGAATGCAAAAGGCCTGAATGTCTCAGAAATAAGATTGATAATATTGGGTGACTTGTAGAGAGGGAGAGTGCAGACGGCATATTTCTAAGATATTCACTTTCAAGCAGGGAAAGCTTCTAAATTGCAGAATTTCCCAATATATATCATGAGACCTCCCCAAACTCCAGACCATTGGGATCTGGGTTTGCTGACGAAGAGACTGTTTTCTTACTGAAAGGCACCCTTAAAAGAAATCTCTATGTTGCTAATAGTAACCATATACTTTTTTTCTCTTACGTTCACTGACCGACGCAGCTCTTCCTTGACATGTGGGGTTTATGCTCATCCTACTAGGAGTTGACTAGGCAAAAAAGCAAAAGGATAGGCTGACCCCTCCCAGGGGGCTGTCCTCACTTCAGCATATAATCCCCCTGCAGTGCATAGCATATCAGTTTTTAATGCCTAGTGCAAGGAGTTAGACCTGGCTCCCTGATGGGACCTGCGGTTCATCTTTTTTGCTACCGCTTTTTTATTTTTTTTCAAGACTTCTGATGAAGACTGCTATCAAGAAGCCGGCTGGGGCATAGAGGATATCTAGAATCCTGTACATTCTCCAGCGCAGCCAACTGATGCGAGCTAATTCTTAGCTTAGGTGGGGTCTGCCGCATCGTACCCGTTCCGTGCGGGTGGGCCAGTGGTTAAACACCACTTGCGTTTAAGAGACCGGGCTGCGCTCGCGTCCAGAGACGCCGATTTGGCCTGCAGCATCCCTCCCCTCTTAGGGGAGAAAAGTCTGCTACCGGGGGGTTACCCGCTGCGCCTGTCGGATTGGTGAGTGACCCCGGAGGGTGGGGGGGGGCGAATTGCGATACCAGGTCCGGTGGAGGGTTTCAGGGCCATATTTTTTTAATGGATCCTGCCTGGGCTCCCCCTCGCCGCCATTTTTGCTAGCGTTTTCTAGCGATCGTTCATTGCCGTAGCCACGATCGTTCGTTGCCATAGCCGCGGGTGTGCTGTTTGGCCTCTAGTGACCGCTTTGGCGGCCATCTGCCGTAGTCGCGGCCTGGTTTGCTTCGGGTTGGGCCTCCAGCGATTCGTTCGCCGGCCATTTTTTTTTGGTGATCCATGCATTTGGACAGCACAGCGGCATTACAGCTCAATATAAGTGGCGGCTGTGCTCCTACTGGGACACGACGCAGAAGGGCAAACAGCAAGTATAGCTGATTATCCCTGGGGTGTCGGTGGCCACAGTCCTTCTGGGCATTGCCGGTCGCTCTGTGGGGTGTTGATGAGGCTGCACTGTGGGGGTGTCATGGCCTTTGGGCCTAGCAAGGACTCAGGTGGCACAATGGCGGCTGAGCCTGTGGGTTCTTCCCCGGAGGGATCCATGGAAGTGCAGGCTGTGCTGGCACTGGTGGTTCCCCTAGTCAATTGACTTCATTTTGGGGGAATTCTTTGCCGGGGGGTACCGAGCCATGCCAAGGGGGTGACTAAAAAGCGTCCACCCCCTCCCTCTTCTGGGGATGAATCTGAACTGGAAAGGGGCTCGATGGTCACAGGGACCCCCGTGGTGCTCTCAAGTGGTGAGGTGGAGCCTTCGGACTACCTACGTTTGTGGGTCCGTTAAGCTAGCACGGACACTTAAGGTTTATCCTTATGTCCACTTTTTTTGACACTGTTTGTGTATAAGGAATGGCGTTAGCCTCAGAAATCCTTTCATTGCCTAAGCGGTTCTGTCCCTCGCCTAAATAGGGTGACAACATTTTCTTCGGCAGCGTCTCCATCCGTTAAGGATCCAACCGATAGGCGGACGGAGGCGATGCTCAAGACATGTTCTTGTTAGCGGGGTTTTTCTTCCAGCACCACAACAGCGGGAGTACCGCCGTAAGCATGGTCCTTCCTCTTCGGGCCAGAGGCGGTTTTTCGTACGCCTGGTACAACGGGCAAGGGCTCAGGCCCCGGCAATGGGGGTCGGTAAGCGGCCCTGGCACTGCATGCCCGAACAGATGGAGGACAAGTTCTCCTCCGCATAGGGGTTGCCCCTACCTGACTTTCGGGTGGGGGGCCGACTGCTGAGTTTAGCAGACTGGTGGACCTATCACATTTCAGACCAGTGGGTCGAGAAGTGGTGTCCCCCTGGTACAGGTTAGAATTCAACACTCTACCCCCAGACAGGTTCTTCCTATCGAACTTGAGGGCCCTCCGGGGCGTTGGGAAGTTCTTTTAGGGGCGGTTCAGACGATGTCCGAACAGGGGGTATTTGAGCCGGTCCCTCCATTGGAGAGGTTTTCCACGGTTTTTATTCTAACACTTTTTGTGGAACCCAACAACTAAGGTGGGGTCAGGCCAGTTCTGGACCTGAAGGCGCTCAATCACTTGGTGAAAGCGCAAAAATTCAGGATGGAGTCTGTACGCTCGGCCGTGGCCGTCCTTCACCTAGGGTACTTCCTGGCGTCTCTGGACATCAGGGACGCTTATCTGCATGTCTCATTGGTCTTCGGCACCAGCGTTTCCTGCGCTTTGCAGTAGAGGATCTACATTATCAATTTGTGGCGCTCCCCTTCGGCCTGGCCTCGGTCACTCGGGTCTTCGCCAAGCTATTGGCTCCGGTGCTGGCTCTGTTGAGGCTGTGAGGCATTACCGTGGGGGCATACCCCGACGATCGACTCCTGCGAGCATAGTCAGCTTCGGCTCTGGAGGACAATGTTGTTATCACCATGATCCCGATGAGAGATTTTGGCTGGCTGATCAGCCTGCAGAAGTCGGCATTGACTCGGTCTTGTCGACTGGAATATCTGGGTCTAATTATGGACATGGAGCAGGCGAAGGTGTTCCTTCCTCCGGCCAAGTTACTGACGCTACAAGCAGCAGTGCTGCTGTCACGTCGGTGGTCCTCCTTACGTTTCTGTATGTGGGGCTCATGGTCTTGGCAAACTGATCCAATTGGACACCAGACCAGGGGGTCATTGTCCTGGTGGTTTCGGGTCCCGGCCTTGACGTTGGGGAAGTCTTTCTCCCCCTGCCTTGATCGATAGTCGCGAGGGACACCAGCCTATCGGGCTGGGTAGGAGTCCTGGCACAGCTGTCTGCTCAGGGTCGTTGGTCGGCGCAGGAATATCGCCTTCCTATAAATGTGTTGGAGCTGAGGGCAATCAGGCTCTGTTTCTCCCACTGGGCGACAAGGCTGAACCCGAACCGGGAGGCCACGCAGTCGGACATCGCCACAGTAGTGGCGTACGTGTCCGATCAGGGCAGAACATGAAGCTTGGCAGCAGCTGAGGAAGCGGCCCACACTCTAGGGTGCTCAGAATCTCACGTACCGGCAATCTCCGCCATCTACATTCCGGGCGTAGAAATCTGGCAAGCGGACTTTTTCAGTCGCCAGACTCTGGATCAGGGGGAATGGTACCTACATCCAGAGGTGTTATGCCAGATCTGTCACAGGTGGAGCACGCCAGACGTGGTCCTGCTGGCACCCAGGTTCAATCACAAGGTGCAGACCTTCGTGTGCAGGACAGGATTCCGTTGGCGCCACGGACATTCTGGTAGCGCCTTGTTTTCAGTACAGGCTGCTTTAAGCTTTTTTTTCCCCTTTGCAAGCTTCTACCGCGGCTCCTGCGCAGGATAGAAGTGGAGGGAATCCCGACAATCCTGGTGGCTTCAGAATGGCCTCGGAGCCCTTGGTGCGCCGACGTGGTGCGGATGGTGACGGACGTTTCCCTGGCGACTTCCGCTTCGCGAAGATCTGCTCTCTCGGGGACCCATCCTGCACCCTGCTTTGCAGTCGCTGGCTTTGGCGGCTTGGCTATTGAGTCACAGGTGTTGAGGGATAGGGGGGTCTCTGACTCCGCGATCCCTACCAGGCTTAGAGCGCGTAAGTGCATTTCGCGCAAAATATGTCATCGCACCTGGAAGGCTTACTTTGCCTGGTGTGAGGCGGGTGGTTGGAACCACCGCTCTTTTTTTCCATGGCTAGGGTGCTGGTTTTCTTACAGCAAGGCCTGGATAGCAAGTTGGCTTTGAGACGCTCAAAGGCCAGATTTCGGCTCTGGCGATTCTTTTCAGCGTCCGTTAGCGATGTTGTATTGATCTGTACATGTACATGGTGTACGTCATGTGGCTCCTCAGGTTCGGTTGCCGTTGGCACCGTGGGTTTTAAAGTTAGTACTATCCGTACTGCATAATCGCCATATGGGCAGATCAGGGATATTTCCTTACAATTGCTGTCACGAAGGGCGGTCCTTTTAGTGGCCATTGCATCCGCTGGGCGGGTGTCTGAGTTGGCAGTGTTATTTTGTAGGTCTCCCTACTTGGTTCTTTATAGGATAAGGCGGTGCTGCGCCCTTCTCCTTCTTTTCTGCAAAAAGAGTGGTTTCCTCTTTTTCTCATAATGAGGACATTGTTCTACCTTCATTGTGCCCACACCCGTCGCTCGGCACGGAGATTGTTTTGCATTCCTTGGAGGTCGTAAGGGCATTACGGGTGTATTTGACGGCTACAGTTCCGATTCGGAAGGCTGATGCCTTGTTTGTTTCTACTGAAGGTGGTCTCTTTTCACATTAATGAAGATACTGTTCTTCCTTCATTGTGTCCGCATCCTTCACATCCTAAGGAATTTGAGTTACATTCATTGGATGTCGTGAGGGCTTTGCGGGTGTGTTTGGCGGCTACAGACTCCTTTCGGAAGTCTGATGCGCTGTTTGTGCTGACGGACGGTCCGCGCAAAGGATTGGCGGCCTCATCGGCCACTGTTTCCCGTTGGATCAGATAGACCGTGACTCATGCGTATTCTGTTCGGGGAAAGGTACCCCCTTTTTTTTCACGGCTCATTCCACCAGGGCTGTTAGCACTTCCTGGGTTTTTCAGACACCAGGCCTCGGTGTCACAGGTGTGCAAGGCAGCTACTTGGGCCTCGGTGCACACGTTTACTAAGTTTTATAAAGTTAATGTATCCGCATCTTCGGATGCTGCTTTTGGCCGTAAAGTTTTACAGGCGGCAGTGTAGTCGCGGCTGGCACCTTCTGAGGGTTTCTGTTGGGTACAGTTGTTGTCATTTACCCACCCCTCTTTACTGCTTTGGTACATCCCCCACATGTCAAGGAAGAGCTGTGTCAGTGAACGTAAGAGAAAAAGGGATTTTAATAAAGCTTACCGTAAAATCCTTTTCTCTGAGTTCACTGACAGACGCAGCACCCACAAGGAACTGTACACCCCCTACATGGTTTCGTCATTTCTCCCCACCCATTTACTGTTGTTGACATGGGTTGTCTTTGGGAGTCTTCCACGGTCGGCGCTGATGTGACGGCGGACATTTTGAAATGCCGGTTTTCGTCGTAGGCTTCTACGCCTATGTAATTGAAATATTTTGAATCATTTGCACACGTGGCTCCGGGTTCATCGACGGAACGTGTGGACACTGTGGCTCCGGACCACAGACTTTTTGGGTCCTTCACGATTGTCGGGACCACCTTACTCGGCACTTTTTTTTCCCCCATGGAAAGGGGCTTGTCTTATGCGTACTCAGTGCCAGATAGACTAGGTTGCCCTT
>BLSH010314447.1:1008590-1021190 GCA_018402905.1 Glandirana rugosa | reverse complement strand
TAATGGATTTCAATATATTTTTCAGGTTGATTATATTTTCATGCAGACATATGTGATGCTGTGTCTCCATGACTGAAAGAACTGGAATCCAGTGTATGATAGGGGTGGGCCAAGGACAGTCAGACTGGGGGGGAAAGAACTGTATGATGCTGGACATCTTTCAGCCAGGAAAATGTGACTTGTTGCAGCTTCCAATGTAGTGAGAAACAGTGAAGTCAGAGTAAGCAAGTTCAGTACAGGAGAGGAGTCTGTACGGTTGTGCAAGACTGAAGGAAAAGTCAGAGTTTGACTTTAAAGCTGAAAAAACTTAAATAAAACAAACTGAAATCCATGATATATATATATTTTTTTTTTCTGAAGAACTTTGGCTGGTTTACAAAACCTGAAAAGAACTGGTGACTGAATAGAAAAAAATCTACCTCTGGTCCTGGGTAGATTTCTGTTTGATGAAGATACTTGTCAGTAGGACTTTAGTCATGGAAAGCGGTGGTGTTGGCAGAATGTACATCAATCATACAGGAAAGGGTGGAGAGGCTTCAGAGTCTGATCATCTCTTTTCTATGGTTGGGATCTGTCTCACTTTCCCCAATCCATCTCATTTGAATGCCGGCCTAATTGACAGAGATATAGACCGCTTTATAGATTTCTTTCAGGGCCGCTTCACCTGCTGTAAATATGATTGGGATATTCCGTTAACAGAGATGTAGATCACACAAAAATGTAACACATGTCTTCCAGGCATTAGCAAGAGAGTCCAGAGGAGTGATCACGGATTGATCCGGTAGTCCAGAGGATATTTTTGTTATTTGTTGTTTTAGGTATTCCTTCTAGTAGCAAATTACTATGGAAAGAAATTAAAGCTGAACTCCAGGCTGACCTTATTTTTCCCATAAAATTTCCTTTCCCCTTGTAGAGCAAAGTCACCATAATTAACCACTTCAGCCCCGGAAGCATTTCCCAGTTTAGGACCAGAGCACTTTTTGCGATTCAGCATTGCGTCGCTTTAACTGAAAAATACGTGGTAGTGTGACTTGTACCCAAACAAAATTTACGTCCATTTTTCCTCACAAATAGCTTTCTTTTGGTGTTATTTAATCACCTCTGCGTCATTTATGATCACCCCTATAAACAAAAGAAGAGTGACAATTTTGCAAAAAAAAAAAAACAATATTTCCTACTTTTTGCTATAATACATGTCCAAAAAAAATATATAAAAAAACATTTTTTTTCATCGTTTTTGGCCGATTTATATTCTTCCTCATATTTTTGGTTAAAAAAAAAAATCGCAATCTGCGTTTATTGATTGGTTTGTGCAAAGGTTGCCGCGTTTACGAATGATGAGAATTAATTTATGGGTTTTTTTTTTTATATTTTACTAGTAATGGCGGCGATCTGCGGTTTTTATCGGGACTGCGATATTGCAGTGGACATGTCGGACTATTTGACACTTTTTTGGAACCATTGGCATCTATACAGTGACCAATGCTATGAAAATGCATTGATTACTGTCCCATTGGCAGTGAAGGGGTTAACCTGCAGGGGGCGCTCTAAGGGGTTAACTTTGTTCCCTCAGTGTGTTATAACTGTATGGAAGCTGGGCTAGCGGGGGGAGGGGAGTGATCACGGCTCCCATACACAGGGAGTCTGTGATCACATCCCTTCCCCCTCTGTCAGAACAGAGATCCGTGTTTACATACACGGACCCCTGTTCTGTCGCTCTGGGGGATGATCGCGGGTAGCCAGGAAAGGGGATAAGGGAGTTATTATGAGTAAACAGCAAGAACAGCTGCATGCAGTCATTGGCATGGTACCTGCTTAGGTGACTAGTCCTTCGTTAGTGAAGGGTTCTGGTGTTACAGCTCCCACCTTAGCGGTCCGTTTCCATCTGTCCCTGGGAACGGATTAACTTTAAGGAGATTTATGGCCTGATCACTAAGCTTGGATTTCAAGTACTGATAGTCTTCACCAAACACATCAGAGGCACCATTTAGTTAAAACTTTTACTGAACTTCCTTGAATAGATATACACATTTTACATAAATCAATTTTTCCACAGCTTTTCCAAAGATATGTTGAATGCACATTTCTAATTTTCACATAACTCATAAAGGGGTGCCGCAGTACTCACAAGACTGTTCTGATCATATATCGTCATGATTCTCCTCTCTATTACCATCTAATGTTGACCATACACAGTTATTTTTGTCTGGAAATGTATAATTTACTGAGCATTTCACTAGATTTTCTAATGGTTAGTGGGGTTAAATCAACAATCAATTTCCACCCTAGTATTGGCAAAATTTGAAGGAGCAGGATGATTTCTTATGTGAACAAAATTCTAACTCTGAGGCTGGGTTCACACTGGACCATGCTCCGGCTCACAGCAGAGGTCCGGTGTGTCCTGGTATACCATTTCAGGTCCAATTTCAGCCCGAATTTTGGGCTGAATTCGGACCTGAAATGGATCAAAAGATGCATAGGACCCCTGTGCAAATTCACTCTGGAGATGTGTGAACCGGCTCCATCTCCTGCTATTGCGATTTGAATGCTGGAAATCCTCATTCAATTTGCACTAGTGTGAACCCAGCTTCAATGTTCTGGGCAAAAAGAAACCTGTTAAAACATCTGGAATTCCACTCAAATAGCAGATCTGGACGAAAGGGCTTTTGAACAAAATTAATTGATTTAATGATGACAAGATGGAATGCTCTGATTTTTCAGAATTTCCATACAAACGTTCAAAGTGCCCATCTTTGCTCAAGCTTTCCCCCCAAGAGACACTCTGTGCCCTACATCCTTCTTGTCCTTGTGGACCTCAGCACCCCAACCACTCCCCCTTAAAGTATAATTGGAGGAAAATCTTTTCTTTTTAGTTTTATATAGCGTGGAGAGGGATTAGAACACTGGTCAGTTTTTATTGCTGTCTGTGTCCCTGTTAGGGAGATTCATCCCTTCTACTTGTCCTATGACCGTTATCACTGAAACTGAAAGAAAATCCAAACATTGAGTGGTCACCAGAACAGGAAGAGAGCGGAAATCTTCCAATAGTGACACTAGTTCTAGTGACTACCAGGAATTTCCCTCATTTTATAGTGATTTTCCTCTTATTTCCTGTTGTGGCTATGGGACAGGAGGTGAAGGGAATCTCCCAAATGGGGCACAGATGGCAAAAAAAGTGGCAGGGGTTAAAACCTTAAGCCAAGCTAGACCGCTCCAGGTGAAAGCAATGATTACCTAACATAGTCCAGGTTGAAAAAATACATCTAGTTCAACCAATAAAAAAAAAAATATATATATATATATAAAACCATACAATCCCATATACACAATCCATCAACCACAGTTGATCCAGAGGAAGGCAAAAAAAACCCCAGAAAAGCATGATCCAATTTGCTATAGCAGGGGAAAAAATTCCTTCCTGATCCCCCGAGAAGCAATCGGATATTCCCTGGATCAACTTTACCTATAAATGTTAGTAGCCAGTTATGTACATTTAGGAAAGAATCCAGGCCTTTTTTAAAGCAATCTACTTTGCTGGCCAGAACCACCTCTGGAGGGAGTCTATTCCACATTTTCAGCTCTTACTGTGAAGAAACCTTTCCGTATTTGGAGATGAAATATTTTTTCCTCTAGATGTGAAGAGTGCCCCCTTGTCCTTTGTGGTGATCTTAAAGTAAATAACTCAACACCAAGTTCACTACAGGCGGTCCCCTAGTTACAAACATCCAACTTACGAACGACCCCTACTTACAAACGGAGGGAGACATCAGGAAGTGAGAGGAAATTTCCCCCTAGGAAGGGAAATTCACTCCTGTAAGAGTTATGGGAAAAAGGTGTCTCCACTGATGCTTTATCACCAAGGTTTGTTTCCCCAACAACTCAAAACTCTCAAAATCCAATTATCATTGGGACAGGAAGTGAGGTGAAATCTTCTGAACAGAAACATAGACAGCAAAACAAACATTACAGGGGTGTTAACCCTTCCCTATGCTATCCCAAAAGCTTAAAAATAGTTTTTTTTGGCTGAAGCTACACTTAAAAAATGTAAAAGAGTATAAACCACTGCGCTTAGCGCCAATTAATGTGTAGTCCACGAAGTGTCCACAATCTATAAATGTCCACGGATCATCCCAAAGACCGGTGACAACAGTGCTTGTGCTCAATCAAACTTAGGTGCTCCAATTGTGCTCGGTGTACCCCACATGGATGTCACCCTTCCTCCGGTGACCACCTAGCTCTAGTGTGGTCTAATGAAGCATATGTGGGGACCTCCCCTGTGGGTATTCCAGCGTTCCACACCTCCAACAGTTAATCCATTGTGCATGCCACCATGTATGGAAAGAAAAGCCTCATAGCGCAAATACCATCGGATAAAATTTATTTAAACAATTAAAATTTATTAAAACTCACATTTGCCAGTGCCTGCATAGCCTGGCACTTAGAAGTAAAGGCAGCCAATTCACTAAAAGGGGGAATCAGCTCTCACCGAGGTAACTGCACTTAAAAAAATGTACCTGTTCCGACTTACAAACAAAATTAACTTAAGAACAAACATACAGACCCTATCTTGTTTGTAACCCAGGGACCGCCTGTATATGGACCGCTTATGTATTTGTACATAAATAAAATCAAAGCGCGCCAGACCTAAGCGCAGTAAATATGACCACAATTTATTTTTTGTAAAGTTTTAAAAGGTGGGTACTCACAAGGTTAAAAACAGACATGGCATGGAATCGGCAGAAGTCAGGTAGCTGTGTCACATTCCTGCGCTGATGTTCGGATGGAGCTGAGTGGAGAGTGGCAGGTCAGCTAGCCAAGGCCGTCTGTGTGCTCTGTAGCTCGTCTGGAACGCACCAGCACCAGGAGATGGAAACCGGAAGTTTGGCGTATCGGAAGTGACGTCAGTAAGCAAGGAGAAAATGGGGTGACGCGTTTCAATACATCACTTATTTTCTTCAGATCCTGGGCGGAGAGGGGATGAGAGGCTCTGATATAGGAGGCCTGGAGGGAGGAACATCAAAGGCCGGAACTCGGGCGGCCCCTATTGGCCAAAAACAGTTCCACTCATCCCCAAACCAACATGGCTCATTCACATCATATTTATAATAAAAACTTTTTTACAATCTGTTCGCATATGTAGAATAAGGGAGAGACGATTCTTGTGTCTAAGGAGAAACACCAAATATAGTACAGGCAGTCACCGGGTTACAAACAAGATAGGGACTGTAGGTTTGTTCTTAAGTTGAATTTGTTTGTAAGTCGGAACAGGTACATTTTTTTAAGCGTAGCTTCAGCCAAAAAAATAATTTTTAAGCTTTTTGGATAGCATAGGGAAGGGTTAACACCCCTGTAATGTTTGTTTTGCTGTCTGTTTCTGTTCAGAAGATTTCACCTCACTTCCTGTCCCAATGATAATTGGATTTTGAAAATTTTGGGTTGTTGTGGAAACAAGGATTTGTGATAAAGCTTCAGTGGAGACACCTTTTTCCCATAATAACTCTTACAGGAGTGAATTTCCCTTCCTAGGGGTAGATTTCCTCCCACTTCCTGTTGTCTCCCTCCGTTTGTAAGTAGGAATCGTTTGTAAGCCGGATGTTTGTAACTAGGGGACCGCCTGTATAGATAAAAAATAATAAAAAATAATAAAATAATAATAAAATAATAGAATATATATCCAATATATATATATATATATATATATGTATGTACATATGTATACATTAATAAAACAAAATATGTATTTGTATATGTCTGTATGTACCAAGGTTTAAACATGCTAATAGCAGAAGAAGAATAAAATATGAATGGAAGGTTAAAAGGTCAATAGTATTAAAATAGATTTAAGCACATTATGTCCCCTAGTATGTAGCCTAAATTAGGCATGGTGTCTTAGCGGGATCTAAATACCCGCAAGTGTACACAAGGAAAAGCGTAGTGCATACAGTGTAGTGCATACAGTATGAACATATTAAATAATAATAAGATATATCTAGTTGAATGTGCCCACATACATCCATGGACACATGAAGGTGCAAAAGGAAAGCCTAGGACAGGGAAGGAGAGGGATACATGGCCCGCAGATGTATCTCCATCTCTACAGGCACATGTGATCCCAAACCCTTACTGAGGCCTATAAGGCACTGTGGGGGGTGGTATGGTAACTCACGTAGTCGAGGTGGAGCTACATGTGCCCTCCTCCACTCACCACCTGAGCCATCATAAGCTGGCGGAGGGATATAACAAGTGAAGATATTGAGGACCAGAGCATGGGTGTATGAAGCCCGAGTACTCATGATGTAGGGTATACATGCATAAATACACGCTCCCATGTATTTCTCCATATGAACCGGACTGGTGTTATATGACAGTGTTAATCTCTATTTCTTCGTTCAGGCCCATAGGCAATAAACAATTCAGGGTAAAGATCCAAAAAGTTTCCAGGCTACACAACCTCCGAAAGCGTTCAGCTGGGGAGTAAGTGTCAGGGATGGATTCAATGACCGACTTACAGACCATCCATACACCGGGAATGATGTTTGGAGAAGTGGCGAGGGATGCTGAGTAAGGGTTTGCCCTCCCTGACTGACCTACGATTTTCACCGAACCTGGCCCTGATGGTCCTCCCAACATAATAAAGACCACAAGGGCAGGACAAACCGTAAACCACGTAGGTGGTGGAGCAATTGTAGAAGGCTTTGATGGGGTAGGTCGTATTTCCACAGGTAAAAGATTTCTTCCCATGAGGGGCATGTGCACAGGTGAGACATAGGGCTTTTTTGCAACGGTACATGCCCACCAAAGGGACCAAGGTAAGTTGTTTAAGGGAACTCGCTTTGACGGAAGAATTCTGCTAGGAGGATTTTGCTTGTTACATTTCTTTCTTTTCTGTAAGCAAATTTGGGGACCTCTGGGATAGAGGGTGCTAGATGTGGGTCCTGAGTTAGTATGGACCAATGTTTTTTGAAGATGTGGATATGGTATTGGGTGATGAATCTTATAGCAGGTCCCTGGGTGTTGTCCTTTGCACTGGGTGGGGTATCCACTGCATACTGGTGTGCGGCCTCCTGAACCAGTGACAGTGGGTACCCTTTATCAAGGAATTTCTTTTTTAAGAGCTCACTTTGTGTGACATGATCTTCTAGTTTGATGCAATTATTCCTGAGACAATGGAATTGGCATTTTGGTACTTTGCGGACCCATCTAGGGTGGTGGCAGCTGGTGTAATGTAGGAAGGAATTTCCAGCAGTGGGCTTAGACTAGTTCTTTGCAATGATCTGGGTTTCAGAGTGGGATAACTCCGGGTCCAAAAAGCAAAAGGTCTCAGGGTCTATCACGGAGGTGAAGGTCAACCCAAATGTGTTGGAATTGCAGAAGACCACAAACTTCTGGAAACGATCCAGGGGACCATCCCATATGATTATGACACCATCGATGTAACGCCCGTAGAATGTCAAATGTTCAGCGTAAGGGTTGTTATTCCAAATCTGCCTGGATTCCCATAGCCCCATGGTGATATTGGCATAGCTGGGGGCAAAATTTGCCCCCATAACTGTGCCCTGTTTTTGCAAGTAATAGTCGCCCTGAAACTGGAAATAGCTGTGTTTCAAGCTAAATTTAGTTGCTTGAAGGATGAACTCCGCTTGGCTGGGGTGGAGAGAGGAGTCTTCTGCCAGAAAATGAGATATGGCCATAAGGCCGACCTCATGTGGTATGGAGGTGTAAAGTGAACACACGTCCAGGGACGCTCACAGATAGGAGGCTTCCAAGCTGTAGGGTTCTAGGAGGTCCATGAGGTGGGTTCCATCGCGAATGTAAGCAGGCAGGGATTGGGCTATGGGCTGCAGGAAATGATCAACGTATTGTGAGAAGGAGGACATAAGGCTTTCCATAGATGCTATGATGGGGCATCCTGGTGGATTGGTTGGGTCTTTGTGCACCTTGGGGAGGTGGTAGAAGTAGGGCACGTTGTAAAAAGGCCGGCGGAAAAAGGCTAGTTCGGTTTTGGTAAGGCTGCCTTCTGAGTGAGCCCAAGTTAGCAGTAGTTCTGATTCTGAGGTGAAGTTGGGTAGTGGGTCACTCTCCAGTCTGACATAGGTGCTTGAGTCAGAAAGGAGGAGGTGGACTTCTGCTATGTATGCTGATTTGTCCTGGAGGACAATCCCTCCTCCTTTATCCGCAGCTTTGATAATGATGATGTCATTCTTCGTCAGGGCCTCTATGGCTTGGTGTTCTTCAGGAGTAGGGTTCATTGAACAGTAGTGAGATTTATTATGATGGTTCTTATTAACATTTCCTTCAGTTCACTATAGACCACCTGGTAGAAAGTTTCCACAAAGGGCCCCTTGGACTGTGTGGGGTAGAAAGTGGACTTGGGCCTAAACTTAGTATGCTGGATCTCAGGAGATGAGAAGGGTAACTGGGACCATACCAGGAGCTCGTCCTCATTTTTGTCTGTTGGGTGTGATCATTGTATAAGTCGCATAGGTCTTGTAATGCGTATTGTTCCATTGAGGTGTCGAGGGCTAACCGGGTGCTTTCTGTGGTGCTACTTCCAGGGATGGTACTCTTACTGGCTTTGATGTTGTAGTGCCTTTCCAGGGTGAGATTACTGATGAATTTATTAAGGTCTTTAAACATAGTAAAGCAATTGGGGACGGTGGAGGGGCAAAATTGAGGCCCCGGGTTAGTATGGAGGTTTCCTGGGAGGTCAGCTGATGACCTGAAAGATTGTAGATCTTTACAGTTTCCGCAGTTTTTCTGGGTTCTTGAGATGTGTCTGTGTCTTCCCCCTCTCCTGCCTCTTCTACGAGTTTTTTTTGTTTTGGTTGTTATCACTTTCGGGCTGGGTGAGGGGCTTGGGTATAAAAAAGGCTGAGTTTGAGGAGGCTCTGATAATACCCCACGGAGGGAACCACAGGGGCTGAAGTGAGGTCAGGTGCAGACACCTGTAGAAGAGGATTCTGAGTTTCTTCTCTCGTTTCGGAGATGATGGCATGACTGTTAGGGACCAGACTCCCAGGATCCTCGCAGTGAGGGGGAGGGGGACTGGAGGCTGGTGAGTGACCCTCATTAGTGGAAGTGCTAGGTGGAATAGGGACAGTGCTTATGAGTTTCTTGACGTGGGGAAGGTCTGAAGAAGAGAAATGTCATTGCTTGTTCCTTCCCACGGGGGGACATCAAGTGTCCCATGGGTGGGCTGCTTATCATGGTGATGACTGGTGGGTTTACTGTGATGGTTATTACTTTTACCTTTGTTTATGTTTTTTCTATTGGCATTCTTCTGTCTCTTTTTCTTCGCAGGTGCGGTAGGGCCCACTTGTTGAAGCTGCCTGCAGACCTGTGGGTTGTAAGGGGGGAGGGGTGGACAATGGAAGGATCGGGTGGTCTCTGTAGGTTTCTGTGGGAAGCCCAGGAAGCCCTGTGGTCTCTTCCAATTAAACACTCTGCCTGAGTTAAAATCATCCACGTCCCTCCTAAATTTGACCAGTTTGCGTCACCCCATTGGCTCCTTGCTTACTGACGTCACTTCCGGTACGCCGAACTTCCGGTTTCCATCTCCCGGCGCTGGTGCGTTCCAGACGAGCTACAGAGCACGTAGACTGCCTTGGCTAGCCGACCTGTCACTCTCCACTCAGCTCCATCTGAACATCAGCGCAGGAATGTGAAAGGAATGTGACACAGCTACCCGGCTTTTGCCGATTCCATGCCATATCTGTTTTTAACCTTGTGAGTACCCACCTTTTAAAACTTTGCACAAAATAAATTGTGGTCATATTTACTGCGCTTAGGTCTGGCACGGTTTGTTTTTATTTATTTCCCCACAGAGCTTATACTACTCTGGCTGCTGCCCCTGTTTGCAAGTAAAAACGCCACAACGTTGTCATGGGCTCCTTATAGAGACTTTCTAATAGAGACTTGCTTATAGAGACTTGTATGGACTGTGTGTTTTACACACTGGGAGTGTATGCTGGGGATTGCACATCATTACTGGCTCCACTCTCCTCTCATCATTATGTGTTTGTACATGATTATCATATTCCCCCTTAATCTCTTCTCAAGAGAGAATAAATTCAGTTCCTCTAATCTTTACTCATAGCTGAGTTCCTCCATGCCTCTTATTAGTTTGGTTGCCCTTCTCTGCACTTTCTCTAGTTCCCTGATATCCTTTTTAATAACTGATGCCCAAAACTGAACTGCATATTCCAGATGAGGTCTCACTAATGATTTGTACAGGGGCAAAATAATATCTCTCTCTCTGGAGTCCATACCTCTCTTAATACAAGAAAGTATTTTGCTTGCTTTGGAAAGTGCAGCATGGCATTGCATGCCATTAATAAGTTTATGATCTATCAAAACCCCATAGACACTTCTCCAATATGGCTTCCCCCAGTTGTATCCCCCCCCCCCCCAGTTTGTATGATGCATGCATATTCTTTGCCCCCAAGTGCATAACTTTACATTTATCTACATTAAACCTCATTTGCCACATAGTCGCCCAATTAAACAGTGCATTGAGGTCTGCTTGTAAGTTGGAGACATCCCGTAAGGACGATATTCCATTGCATAGCTTGGTATCATCTTCTTTGGCAAGTCTAGTCCGTGAACTGTGCAGGAAGCCAGGTTAACAAAGAGAGGGTTGACAGCACGCCTGGTGTGAGGCATAAAATCCACTTTATTGAAGATAAAATTCTTTATATAAATTCATCCAGTCCATGAACATAACAGAATAGAGGTGCAGGGAGGCCAAATATTAACGCGTTTCACAAAATTTAATTCGCTTAGTCCTAATCTAACAAAAAATGGTAATGATGACACTTATAAAGCAAGTGTTTGATTGTGCTAGTTAACCCTTTTAGCATGGAGCATTCTGCTATGTAGTTAGAAGAAATACAAAAATGTAAAAGGCTGTCGCCTGCCATCGGTTTCTTATATAAACTGCAGGATACTCTCTCCTTTTTACATCCCAGCTGTACGTCCAAAAAGTTGATAGTACTATCATCCCTACAACCAGTAAAACGCAGATTACAAGTGTTGTGGTTCAAAAAAGTAAAAAAAGAATCAAAATTGAAATCCCTCTGACACACAAAAATCTGATTGTCTATGTACCTATAGTGCATGACAATCTGACTCCTGAAGGGGTTCCCATCTCCAAAGATGTGGGGCCTCTCCCACCAACCCATAAACAGGGTTATAACCCTCCCTTACTCTATCCAATTGAAAATAAAAAATGTATCCTTTAGTTCTACTTTAAATATCACATGGTCTTTTGGGAACTATGGTTCACACAAAGCTTGAATCTATCCTCACGGATTCCGATACCAAGTTCCTAAAGTTATGGGACCCATGAATCACTTTAATGATCATCTAGGTCTGGACCACTCTTTCTATCTATAGAATTACTTGGGAGGTACATTGTGGGGCAGTACAGTGAACTGGACCCCTAAGGAAACCGCCCCCCCATTTTTCTTCGCCCCCAGGCAAATTTACTTTCTTCTCTGTCCCCCTCACTCTTTTTTTTCTGCAGGCTGCTAAAGATATTGCGGGCTACCCTTTCCCTTTTTCCTCTGGTGCTCATCCCTTTCTCCGGGTGTTAGTGCCTTTCTAACTTTCTCTACCTTTATTGAGGCGTGAGTTCATGTTTGCAATACACTCCCCCACTGGCCGGCCTCTTGACTCATTTTGCCATTGGATTTTTATATACCTACCAGTCTTGTTCATAACCTGTGAAGGTTCTTAGTGAACTGTCTTTATGTCTCAATGGACTTGTTACTATGAGCCAGGCTCCATTATTCAATCTCTGTTTTTCTTTACATTACTATTGCACTTTGTATGTACAGTAAAACCTTGGCTTGAGAGTAACTTGATTTGAGAGTGTTTTGCAAGACGAGCAAAATTTTTTAACAAATTCTGACTTGATATACAAGCGATGTCTTGATATGCAAGTAGCGTCAAGTCACAACTGAGTATAAAAGAGGAGAGAGGTGCCTCTAAGTGTAGCAACATGGTTACATTTAATGAAGGTACAACATTTAGCAACTAACATGGTTGATGATTAAAACAGGTACATTTAAGTATGCAGGCATCCGGGGTAAAGCTGACCACATACACCGTCCTCCGCACCACCATCGTCATCAACCCTTCCCCGCTGCTCTCCTTAAGCACTTGAAGCCTCGCTTTCACATCACTCTACTGCAGGGTAATCTTCCCGGTCATGATTGCAAAATGACAGCGGTGAGAGCCGGCAGTGCAGAGGATGGTCTATGTGGACAGCTTTACCCCGGATGGCTCCGAAGTTCACGAATTCCTCTCGTCGCCCCTTCCCAACTACTGCTACCACCACGCCTCCTGCCACATACACCAGTCGAAATGGGGCCTACGGACGTATGAATTTACATGGACAAAATTAGTAGTTGGTACAATCAACGATTTACAACATGGAAGTAATTTACATTGGTACAACGATGTGAATCTCCGTGGAGAGAGGAGAAAATATGAGTCAACACTGAACTGCGATGAACGTATAGTTCTGTAGCGAACATATAGTTCAGTCTTAAACAATTTTTTAAAACGAGCAGAACGTTTTGTGAGAGTTTAGTTCAA
>BLSH010314447.1:969797-980496 GCA_018402905.1 Glandirana rugosa | reverse complement strand
AGTACACTGTAATCTTATAGATTACATTACTGTATGAAATCATTACACATCCTCTTTGTCCCTAGTGGTTTGCCCAGAGCCCTGCATGCACTTTTATATAATATATGTCATTCTTTCTGCCTGGAAACATGAGAATGTCCATAGCAACCAAAAAGTGTCCCTTTGCGTCAAAAGTGGTTTTTGATCAGCTAGAAAACACCGATAGTAAATAAGAATCATTTGCAGAATTGAGTGATACTGATTTTTGGGGAAATTTATCATCAGAAACTGAAAGTGACGACAGCGACAATTCTGCAACTGAGCAAATTTCTGCGTTTTTGGTTTGATTACATTATTGAATAAATGCAAAATAATTGTACCGCTTTCAGCACCAAAAATCAGACATAATCATACCGCCAGGGATACTAACCATTGCAGGCCTATAGTACATAACGCCATATCTCCATGCAGAAAACCATTACCGCTTTCAGCAATAAATTCCAGACTCAGTCATACCGCCAGGGAGGTTAAAGATTATTTGGACTTATTCGTGATCATCTATCTCGATGACATCCTGATATTTTCTTCCACCCTGGAAGAACACCGCAAACATGTCTCTTGTGTCCTGAGTCGCCTTCGGCATCATGGCTTCTACGTCAAAGCAGAAAAGTGCGAGTTTGAACGCTCAAGTATCCCTTTTTCTGGGGCTCATCATCTCAGTCACAGGCATCACAATGGACCCACAGAAGGGCTCTGCCCTCCTCGAATGGCCCACTCCTGCAGACAAGGGTGTCCAGCGCTTCGTTGGCTTTGCCAATTTCTACAGGAAATGTATAAAAGCCATTATTGCACCGATCACGCAGCTCACTAAGCTGAACGCACCCTTCCAGTGGACTATGGAAGCCCAAGAAGCTTTTGAGACCTTAAAAGGTCTGTTTATGTCGGCACCCGTCCTAAAGCATCCCGATCCTGCCTTGCCCTTTGTCCTGGAGGTGGATGCTTTGGAGGTTGCGGTAGGGGCAGTACTATCCCAAGGACAAGGGGCTAAGGCCTCCCTACATCCTGTGGCATTCTTCTCCCGCAAACTGTCCGCACCGGAGAGGAACTATGATGTGGGAGACCACGAACTGTTGGCCATAAAAGTTGAACTAGAAGAGTGGAGCTATTTGCTGGAAGGAGCCAGGCATCCCATCTTGATTTACACTGATCACAAAAACCTTGAGTACCTCAAAACAGCAAAGAGACTCAGACCGCGCCAAGCTCAATGGGCGCTCTTCTTCTCCCGCTTCCTCTTCCACGTCGCGTACAGGCCTGGGTCGAAGAATAGTAAGCCAGACGCCTTGTCTCGAATGTTCTGCAAACCTGGTGACTCTACAACTCCTGATACTATTCTCCTCCCCAGGAACTTTCTGCTAACACAAGGGGACCTGTTGTCTCAGATTAGGCAGCCAAAATCCCCTGACCAACTGATCCTAAGATGGATTACTTTGGCACAGCAACAGGCTTTTCGTACCCGAAGATCAGCGTCTATCCATCCTTTCCTCCTGTCATGACCACAAGCTGGCAGGACACTTCGGAGTCCGTAAAACATCTGAGCTCCTCCTGCGCTCCTCCTGGTGGTGCTGAGCAGACGAGGACTTTAAAAAGTATGTGGGCTCATGCCTCACTTGCGCCCAGAGCAAAAGTAGCAAAGCTAAAGCATAGGGGCTACTGAAACCACTTCCCGTATCTGAGCGAGCATGGTCTATGATATCCATGCACTTTATTGCCGAGCTACCACCATCCCAGGGCTACTCCACAATTTTTGTAGTAGTGGACCGATTTACCAAAATGGCTCATTTCCTCCCAATGAAGGGTACAACGTCTGCTGCCGAAACAGCAGAAATATTAATTCGGGAGATAGTCAAACTCCATGGAATTCCCACAAACATTGTGTCCGACCGTGGAGTTCAATTCATGTCCAGGTTCTGGAAAGCTCTATGTGCCGCTCTTGACAAATGGTCAGACTGAGAGGACCAACCAAACGCTTGAACAATACCTCCACTGCGTCTCCTCATTCTCTCAAGATGACTGGGTTTCTCTGCTGCCGTTGGCTGAATTTGCTTTCAACAATACCATTCGTTCAGCCACCAAGCAGTCTCCATTCCTGGCCAACTATGGTTTTCACCCAACGTTTATGCCTATCTGCAACTTTGAAAGCGCGGTGCCCACGGTACAGGAATCGATTACATTTTTGGAGGAGAACAACAAACATCTACAGGAAACCTTGGCCCAGACTCAGTAACACAACAAGGAAGTTTTTGACAAAGGGAGACAGGGAGAGTTGGATTTACAGCCTGGGGAACAAGTCTGACTTGCCACAAAGAACTTGAAGTTGGCCTGCCCATCAAACAAATTGGGACCCAGGTTTATTGGACCTTTTCGGGTGAGGAAGAAGATTAATAGGATGGCCTACGAGCTGGAACTTCCACCCTCTTTACGCATTCACCCAGTCTTCCACGTGTCCTTACTAAAACCCGTGGTCCCAGATTCCTTTCCTGGGCAGAAGACAGGCCTGCCAGGTCCAGTTATGATAGATGGCGAAAAGGAGTTTGAGGTGGAGTCCATCCTGGACTGCAGGAAGAGGTGTAGTTCCATCCAGTATCTAATAAAATGGAGGGGCTACGGCCCAAAAGAAAACTCTTGGGAGCCCGAAGCCAACATTCATGCGGATGAACTTATCCAATCCTTTAAGGACAACTATCCTGCTAAGTTTGCCCGGTTGGGCATCTGGAGGCTGCCCCTTGGTGTGGGGGGTGGGGGGGAAACAACCTCTGCCCCAGGAAATCGAGTCAGGAAACCTGTGCGTGGGCGTACATAGTGCGAGTGTGCGCCGGCATTGGCGCCCAAACGGCCCATTTAGGCAGACAGCACCCTGCAACCAGTGCTGTCCGTTCTACAGCATTTGGTGTACCTGAGCTTCCCGTTTACTTGTACCTGTACCTGTTCCTGTGACCCGGCTTGCCTTGACCCAGTTTTGATCTCCGCCTGCACCGACCCCGGCATTCCACGACCACCCTTCTGCCTGCTCCTTTGTACTTCCGCTGCCAGCCCGTTGATGAACTTGTTTGTACCTGACTATTCTCCTGCCTGCTCCTCCTGTACTACACCGCCTGCTTGTTGCCGACCCAGCCTGTACCACCACTCTACTACCAGCACAAGTCTGGAGATACCACGTCAGTTGTCACCGGTGACCAGATCAACCCTCATGCCATCCTCACTCCTGAACCACCTGTCTGCTCTACCAGGGCTTCTTGAATCAGGGTCGCAAGAGAGGTTACCCCTGCATAAGTCAGACTCACCCACCAGGCATGTGACACGATTACACTTGAAAGATGAAATACTTTACAGATGAGGCCTTACTGAAGGGACTGAAGAAACCTGGCAATTGTATCTACCTCAGAAGCATTGCAGTTCAGTGTTATTATGCTTGCATGATGAACATGTTCATCTGGGTATAGAGAGAACTTTTCAATTGATAAAGACCAGATTCTATTTGCCAAATATAAGAAGAAAAGTAGAAGATTATTGTTGATCCTGTGTCTTTTATCCAATGAAAGACTCTTTCAACCCGTGCAGCTACTATGGGGCATTTGCATAGTCAGGGCCCATTAGAACTTGTCTGTATTGACTTCTTGTGCTTGGAACCAGATACAGGTGGAAGAAGCAACATATTGGTGGTGACCGATCATTTTACCAGATATGCTCAAGCTTACCCCACTAAGGATCAGCAAGCCACTACAGTAGCCAAAGTTCTAGTAGAGAAATTCTTTGTCCATTTCGGATTGCTGGTCAGGATCCATTCAGATCAAGGAAGAGACTTTGAAAGTAAACTCATCCATCAATTGTGCAAATCCTTGGGCATCAAGAAATCTCGCACCACACCTTAACATCCTCAAGGAGATCCACAGCCTGAATGATTCATTAGATCTTTATTGAACATGTTAGGCACCTCGCCCTCTGATAAGAGAACAAATTGGGGAAATCATCTAGCCACTCTGGTGCATGCCTACAACAGTACTGTTAGCAATGTCACAGGATATTAACCCTATCGCCTCATGTTTGGGCGGGAGGCCAGGTTGCCAATTGACTTGGCTTTTGGAACATCTACTGATGACACTTCTTTGACATCTCATAGAGGTTATGTGGATCGACTCAAAGAATCTAAAACAAGTGTATGAAACTGCTCGACAACACGCCACTACCAGAGAAATGTGAAATAAGAAGAATTGTGATCTTTGGGTGAGAGTTCAGTAGCTTCAACCAGGAGATAGGGTGTTGAAGAATTTGGGAATGCCTGGGAAACACAAAATAGCTGATCAGTGGAGGCCTCATCCATATGTGATCTGCAAGAAACTTCCTGGACTGCCTGTCTATCAAATAAAACCAGAAGGTCAAGCCGGTCCCTTGAAAATGTGGCATAGGGATCATTTGCTCCCTCTCTCTGATGCGGTGAGAGTGCCTCCAGTTTTAGATGTTCCTTCCGAAAGACAAAATCCTCCCAAGACCAGATCTCAAAGGAAGCCATCTGCTAGGATTGTTCATTCAGCCTCTGAGAAGAGTGAAGATGAAGGTGGAATACCATTTTTCGAATGGGAGCCTATTCATGCTCCAAATAAAGAAGCTCAAGCTGGAAGTTCTTCCTCTAAATCGTGTGTTGAAGATAGTAGACCTACTTGTTCTTCTACACACCCGCAAGCTCTTTTGTTGCCTGCAAGAAAGGAAGTCACTTCAGGTTCCCAAATGAGAACAATGGAGAAAACTTTGCCCTCAGTTGTAAGATCTCCAGTTTCCCCACCTGGAAACAAACAACCCCAGCAAGTCAGTTGCCCAGTCTAGACATTAAAAGTGAACCTTCATCAGAAGATTTACCTCTCTCTGTTTCAGCTCCAGGTGATTTAATTAACTTCGAGGATGAATGGATTCCTTCAGTGGTGGATATCGAAGAGCCAAGGGAGACTCTGAATCCTGATGTGTTGAATAACTCCAAAGAGGATCTACTATCCAATGCTGATGCGGAAAGGAAGGTACCATTAACTCCAAAGAAGATGTTACCTCTAATCCTTAATCCTGAAAAGTTGAGAGATTTCCCACCAAATAATGCTCCAGTTGATGCTGCTACTTCTCCAAAGGACTCTAGTTCTCCTCTACATCTTTCGAAGAAGTATTCACTTTCCTCAAAGATTGACTTACGATACACTTGGAGAGAGTTCTGATAGACTGATTCCTACCACCCAGAGAGCAGGTTCTACTCCGGCTTTTGCCATGGTGAATCTAGACAAGGGAGTCCTCCATCTAACCCCTGACACTATTGGGTGGGACAGGGCTATTGCTTTGGCTTGTCAGAAAACTGATTATGAGCTCACTGAAAATGTATATAAATGGTTTCAGCAGAATCCAGAAGTTTGCCAGTACTTGTTAAATTTTGCTGAGTGCTAGGATGTACTAATTATTTGTTCTTTTTAGGTTGCTAAGCCCTGAGTATTTGGGGACCAAATGTTTAAGTGAGGGGAGAGTGTAGCCAGGATCTCAGGAATTTTCCCCTGGCTTACAGACAATTGTGCTCATTGCCTAACATGGAAACTCCCTCTAGTGTTTCTTTCTTAGGGTCCTTTCACACATACGGACCATTCATCAGTTCATCAGTTCTGTCACATCAAAACGGATGAAGTATTCATCCATTTTTCCATCCATTTTCCCATCCGTTTTTCATCTGTGGTCATCAGTTTTTCATCAGTTTTTTTTTACATCCACTACCAATGCAAAAACAGATGAAAAACTGACCATTTACATTCGTTTTTCGTCCGATCCGTTTTTTGACGGATGAAAAATAGGGCTTTCATCCGTTCAAAAAAACAGATGTTGACGGAAACTGATGCAAATGAATGATCATCCGTCGTCATCCGTTTTTCCATAGAGTTGCATCGATGTCCGTTTTTCATCCGTCAATGGATGGATGAAAAACGGACAAATGGTCCGTATCTGTGAAAGGGGCCTTAATGACAGTGTGACTGCATACAGGATGGTGCTTTGTGGGTTTTGTAGTGTGAAAGAAGGGAGTGGTCTGCAGACTTATTGTGAAGGACTCCATCTCCCAGCAAGCTGCGCAGTACTGGAGACTTCTGGGAGACATGATGCATTGCAAGAGGAGATTATTTAAAGAAAGGGAGAGGCTAACAACGGCCTCTTGGGAACAGCGTAATCAATGAGTGAAGAACTCTGTGTGCTGCTGCCATCAGATTTAGGCATGTGGCTTAGCTACAGCTTTCCAGCCGACTGAATTCATCGGCAGGTGAACAGCTAGCGGTCGCTCTCCAGCAATACAGTGTGTGAACAGCGGAGCCCTTCCGGAATTCACCTTGACTGGATTGAAACCGTCTGCAACTGCAACAGTCGCCTCCATCGATCGAGTGAGCTGTAAGGCGTGCAGTGGATGCTTTCTTCCTCCCAGGAGCAACCTGACTACAGGTACAAACAGTCCCAGCGTTCCCAGCATCATCATCTGAGCGCAGGATCGTTTGTCTGCCTACAGTCCTTTGTGTTTGGTGAGTGGGCTCAGCCTACACATAAGAGTACTTATACTGTCTTTGCACCATATCTTTGTTGCCTTGGATTACAATCTGTTCCTACTGGATATCAGCTGTGATCAGTTTATTCCAGGAAGATAATAGAAACTAACCTATTAGTGCCTCATCTTACTGATTAGAAGGACACAGTGACTATAGGTACCTAGTTCTCATTGGCGGCAGAAGATAATTGGACACTGCAAGATAAAGCTACAATCTCATCTACTCATCTTCACCCCAATGATATATTCAGGGCTGTTTAATGTTACAGACTCTCCTAAGAACTCTTTAAATTCAGATCAGGAGCTGTTATATAAAAGTCATAGTTACTAATATTTATATTCTAGTGGGCATTCCTTTGATTATTGCTATTGCCGAAGAATATAAGAAACTGTATAAGAATAATTAACCATTCACTACCTGGTAATTCTCAGCACTATCTGTATGAGTACTGGATTGTGATATTTGTTGTTGATTATTGTTATTCCTTTTCCTTTCTAGAAACAAGAGTTAAAGTAAACGTGTCTAACTATCCATATGTTGTGGTCTCTATTACTTAAGTGAAGTCCTTAACTCATTATACTTTGCAGTATGAGTGAACCAAGGGTGTCAGGGGTCGTGGAGGACCCTCAGAGTGAGGAGGACCAAGGGGGAATTGATTCTTTAACCACTTCTCTACCGCCGTATTAAGAATGATGGCCAGGAAGTGGTTGAGTTCTCCTGACTGGATGTCATATGAGCAGGATAACATGCCGGCGCCCGCCCGGAGGGGGGGGGCACGCATGGCGGAGATCGGTTCTGTGGGGGGGTCAGTCTGACCCCCCCTGCATTTTCAATCTCGGTAAAGTGCTTCCATTGGAAGCATTTTACCATGTGATCAGCCGTGACCAATTACGGCTGGTCACAGCGTAAACAGGAAGAGCCGTTTATTAGCTTTTCCTGTACTCGGGTCTGCAGACTTGAGCAGTGGAGAGCTGAACGGCAGCTCTCCTGACAGGGGGGGGGTCTGTGCTGATAGTTTATCAATGTAGCCCCCCTCAGATCGCCACCCTAGACCACCAGGGAGCCTGCCCAGGGACCACCAGGGATTTGCCCACCCAGATCACCAGGGAGTCGACCAGGGACCACCAGGGAGCGGATCAGGACCACCAGGGAGACCACCCTAGACCAGCAGGTAAGGGGCACAGTGCCCAATATGGATGGCACTCAGTGCCTAGACCACCAGGGACCACCAGGGAAATGGCCCCTATCAGTACATCTGCCCATCAGTGCCCACCAGTGCCCCTATCAGTGCGTACCAGTGCCACCTATGAGTGCCCATCAGTGCCACCTATGAGTGCCCATCAGTGCCACCTATCAGTGCCCAGTGCCGCCTATGAGTGCCAATCAGTGCTGCCTATGAGTGCCCATCAGTGTCGCTTATCAGTGTCCGTCAGTGCTGCATATCAGTGCCCATCATTGCTGCATATAAGTGCCTCATCATCAGTGCCCGTCAGTCCCACTTATTAGTGCCAATCAGTACTGCCTCATCAGTGCCCGTCAGTGTAGCCTCATCAGTGCCCATCAGTGATGGAGAAAATGTACTTATTTAGAAAGTTTTGTGACAGTAACATAGACTTTTTTCAAAATTTTCAGTCTTTTTTTATTTGTAACGCAAAAAATAAAACCCGCAGAGGTGATCAAATACCACCAAAAGAAAGCTCTATTTGTGGGAAAAAATGATAAAAAATGTTTTTGCTTACAGTGTCGCATGACCGCGTAATTGTCATTCAAAGCGCAACAGCACAAAGTGTTCTAAGTGCATGGTATTGAAGTGGTTAAGCAACCCTCAAGGTGACAGCGCTACAAGTCGACAGCATTGATCATTGTATTCTGATGGCAGGGGAGGCTCCCCACCAGCAGAATATAAAAGCACAGCAGGAGTGATTTTGTGGATGGGGGAATCAGCTCTTTTTTTTTTTTTCATTCAACAAGCTGGTTGCATGAAAAAAAAGAGTAATGTCTGGCCTGCCTTACATTCGCTATAAAGATAATCAATTCATTGGGAAGGAGGAACTTTGTCTTTGATATAGCTGCAAGCACTCGGGGTCTGTTCACACTAGTGGGCATGCGTTATGGTCCATTTGATGCATGCCCTTTGTTGTGTGCAATTGGTAAAATGCTTTTCATTGTTTAATTTTTCCTTTTTTTAAATCTAGTCAAAATTAATGAGACAATTCATTGCACTTTATGTGCTATCGTGACGTGCGTTGTGCTGCAATAAAAATGTAGACATGCTGCATTTTAACACAACGCACCGCAGCTCATGCATGGTGTGAACAGAACACATACAGAGTAATTGTTTCCTCTCTGTACTTATGGTGAGTCTGCATCCTTCATCCTAAAGGTAAAAAAATATGTACAACGCTTGCTAATATGGTAAGGGAGGAATGCACTTAAAATTTGCTGCAGGATGTTCAGATGTCATAATTTTTTTCTTTTATCTTTACCATGGTGATCATTCATTCTTGCTGCTGTCACCTTTTCAGCTAGATGATTGCACAAAACACATTTACTTTGCAGTGTGGGAAAGTAACAACGATCAGCATTTGTGGCTCACCGTCATGTACTGTAGAATGCTCTTGCTCATAGAACAGATAGATCTGTTGATTTTATGAGAAGTAGACTGGGCACTGCACACTCTCCCATCACTCCTGGGGTGCCGCTTTGCTTATGTCAGCCATTCTCCCCCACACGCCCTGACAGATGCTACTCTCGGCCAATCAGAATGTGTGGATCCTTCTTCGCACTCCCTCCACCAGCAAAAGAGAAGTGTGAGTGGCCAGCAAGTGAGACTGTCACTGTAGGGGCGGGACTTAGGAGGAAATGGTCATTTTGTGAAAGCTGTGGAGAAGGAAAAAGTCAGCCTCTATGATGTGCTACACTACACTGTGTGGAACTCAGCTGCCGTCCGCAATTTACATAACAATAGTACCTGCCGTCTGCGATTTACATAGCAATAAGCCTATCGCCCCCAATTTACATAACAATAGGGCTTGCTCCCCACGATTTACATAACAATCAGGTAACGCAGAGCTAAACAGCATTAATGACTCATTGGCATGGGCCTATCTTGAGGTAGGGGCCTGGAGCTACAGCTCCAATAGTCCCTATGTTAATCTGGCCCTGATCTTGATACAGTTAGACAGAGACAGGTCCTGTCCACTGCTGGCCACCACAAGCACCTTCCAGGTACTAGTAGACAGTGGCATCCTTGCTGCCAAGCAGCGGGCTCTCAGGTTGCAGTGTCTGCCTCTGGGTGGTGTCCTGTAGCTAGGTAACGTGTTTTCAGCAAACCATTCTCTTTCTCAGGCATGGTAGAAAAGGATCTGGCATCAACATTAAATAGTCCCCCAACAGATCGCTGTTCGGCAAAGGCGACTCTTGGCGGGTACTTCTGCCGGCCTACATTCAGAGACCATCCCTGAATGCTGGTCAAGGGAAGCAGGGCTTTTACCTCTTAGATGACTAGTTCATGCCTGGTTCCTCATGGTTTCTCATCCTTGAGTTTAGTGAAGATCTGCGCACATTTGGGGTGTAAAGGCTGCATCACTCCTCTAAATACTCCCTGGTACCTGCACCCTGAATTGATAATACATGAGCTCTAAAGTTCTTGCTAACTATTCTTCTATTATATCCAGAGAAACAGGCTTATTAAAGGTTTATATCCGACTAGGCCATTGTGAATGCATTTCTTATCTTTAATGCTGTGTTCCACTCATTTTTATGTTTGCTAAAAGTCAGCAGCTATAAAAAGTGTAGCTGCAGGCTTTTACTAAACAGCCACTCACCTGCCCCACATTCCAGCGATGCGGCCCAATCAAAGCCTCGCTCCTCTTCCCCGCGCTGACATTGCAAGTGTGGGCACCCGGCTGTGACAATTTGCAGCCTCACAGCTGGGTGTGCACTACGCATGCGCGAGTCGCGCTGCACTCCCTCAGTGGCCAGGCAATCTTTTGGGACCTGTGACATGTCCCAGAAGATTGCAGAGAGGGAGGGGAGAGGAGGAGTTGCCGAGGCAGCGAAAACAGGAAGTAGGAGCTGAGTACCTGTCAAAACTAGGTACCCACTCCCCC
>BLSH010314447.1:951150-962829 GCA_018402905.1 Glandirana rugosa | reverse complement strand
GGGTATCTGCAGCGTTGCGAAAACAAGGAGCAGCACAGAAGGCTGTCCGTAAAGTCACCATATGAATAGCCACTGGGATTTGAGCGTATGAAAAAAGACCAGATATGAATACATAAAAATCAAAATTGTATAAACTTTATTGAGAAAAAATGCTGCAACTGAATATGCACACAGATGGAGCATGAATAGAGGCCAATCAGGAGACCACCACCCATGACAACGTTGTCAGAAAAAGTGACTAAAAAAAAGGCTCCTCAGGGCCAGTCAGGTGAGGGCTTTCCGGGATGGAAATGCCCCCTACCCTTGGTGGCAGAGAGGAGAACCAGCAGCACAACCCACAAAAACCCCAAAAGTGAGAGGGATCCCTGCATTTGAATAAATATGACTATGGGGGGTAAAACAAACCTATAAAAGATTAAACCAACAAATAGAATACAGCCATGGATATGCATACAACGCAGTATAGAGCCAAATGGTATTTGTATATGTCCCCAGCTAGGAAGTGGCCGATCACAAGTATTGTGAAAAAATTCAAGAATGACCAACAGCAGGATGGAGGGGTCAGTCCGATGATGGCAACAGCCAAATGAGGCAAGCTACGGACTTGCTACCCTCGGCCACCGCATCCAGAGTGAAGCCCACTACCTGCCTGATGATCGCAAATTCCCCCAACCTCCGATGGCAGTCCAAAAAACGGGGAGGGGGTCGGCTACAGGCGGGTGGGAATGGTGCAGTCCCTGTAGAGCGGGATGTGGCTGAGTGACCGCAGGATCTGCGGATGGGACCTGCATGGACAACAATAGGAGGGGAGAGAGACACAACCCCGGACCCAGACAGTCTCGAAGCGTCACCTGGAAAGGAACCAGGCTAGCAGCGAGAGCTGGCGCCGGGGAGTTAACCAGTGACAGCAAGGGTGAGGGGATGATCCAGAGGACCAATCCGCATTTCAGTGGCACAGACTCACCGATCCGGACGGTGGCCAAACGTACCCGAGGACGGTCCAAGAAGTGAAGGCTGGATTCAGTCCCAGGGATCCACTGAAGCTCTCCACTTGTAGAAGCGGTGCTGATGCACACTCCGACGAATGGCTTCAAAGTTCCTGGCGGGGACGGATGGCTCACAGCGGGGATCAAAACCTCATGGGTATGTGGGTACTAGCGAGCTGGCGTGTAGGCACAACTGTCTACGCGTTTCGCTGGTACCCCAGCTTCGTCAGGACTAGCGCCACCTGCTGAACGGGGGTGTATTTATACACATCCTACCGTCCTGTCATATGGTAAAGATCCGATAAGCGCAGGTGTTGCTATTGCTGTGCTCACGACCACGGGGCATCCAGAGACCACCCACACTGATTACACATAAAATAAAAAATACCCGATTAACACTTGTACCTAAAGTGCATAACATAACAGGAAAAACGTAAATACAAATATAAAATGATTGTGCAAACCACCGAACCAATTAGATCCAGGGGTACATAAGAAGACATGGGGTAAGTGATCGGTGTAAGGGCAGATCATGGACTTAGAAGGGGCTGAACTCATCAACCACGAGAAGCTTCACAGAGAGTTTGACCAAAAATATGGTTACAATCTTTGCATATATGAATAAAGGTATCATTTTTTATTTTATTGTGGCGGCTCCAATAGCATTCAAGCATAAATGACCAGAGGAGCAGAACCAATAAACGGGAGGTTTTGCTCACCTCCACAAAGCATAAGGAGACAAAAGGCTAAAAAATGTGTGAAAATTATTGTGGAGGCTGAAGATGTAAGACGGGGGGCCAGACCGATGAAGATTCATTTAAGGGTAAATATCTAAGGAGGATTTAAAGGGCAACCTGATCATGGGGTATCCAGAAAAGGTTGCAAATTGAGTTCTTTATTCAACCCGGCTGGCATCATTGCTCCTAAGGTATAGATCCAGAATTTTTCTTTTTGCAGGAGAACCCTGTCAAAATCACCTCGTCTACTGCTGATGTTTAGCGCGTAGATGCCCTTAATCTTTGTACCATCCGGATTGCCACCGTGATAGATCGAGTAATGTTCCGCAATGTGACTTTTAGGCTCATTTCGCCTAATGTCGTTTAAATGTTCACCGATGCGGATACGCAGTTGCCGTTTGGTCTTCCCGATATAGAGCTTATCGCATGGACACGTAAGGCTGTAGATCACTTTAGTGGTAGCACAGTTTATCAAACTCTTTATTCTGAAGGCCTTTTTCCCAGTTGCGTCGGTGAACTCCTTGGTCCTCTCGACGTATTTACAAATCTGGCAATGACCACAGGGAAACATGCCTTTAGTACGCGGTATCGTAGACAGCCAGGTACTCTTAGTATTTGTGGGAGAGTATTCTGATTTCGTCATGAGATCCGAAAGGTTTGGAGCTCTCCTCGCCACCATGTGTGGGTGATCACCCACGATTCCTGCTATAACGGGACATCTAGTCAATGTTGGCCAATGTTTAGACAGGACTTCCCTGATCGTTGGCCATTGAGAGCCAAAATTAGTGATGAATCGCACTGGATCCTTACCACTGACCTTTTCAACATCATTTCCCTCTGTCTTCTCCAGAAGGAGTGAAGGGCGTTGGCATTCCATCGCTCTCTTTTTGGCTTTTCTTAAGGTCTTGTGACTATAGCCCCTTTCCCTGAAACGACCATACATGGCATGGGCTTCCTGTTTAAAGGCTCCATCATCTGAGCAATTCCTTCGTATACGAAGGAACTGCCCGATTGGGATTCCTTGTATAAGGGTTTGAGGATGAAAACTGTCTGCCCTCAGCAGTGTATTGGCTGCTGTTGGTTTACGATATGTCGATGTGCTGATGCCTCCCTCCTTCTTGGAAATATTCAAGTCCAAGAAAGGTAAGCTTTCGAAATTCCAGTTGTAAGTAAGTCTGATATTCAGACCATTCTCATTGAGATCATCCATAAATTTTTCCAAACCCGTTATGGTTCCTTTCCAGATCATCAGGACATCGTCTATATAGCGTATCCAAAGATGTACAAAGCTCCTGAAGTCAGCCATAGGGTATACCTCATTCTCTTCCCACATGCCAAGATGAAGACAGGCGTATGCAGGGGCCCAGGCTGCTCCCATCGAGGTCCCCGAAATCTGCTGGTAATACTGCTGATTAAATTGGAAGTAGTTGTTGTTGAGTGCAAAGGATAACAGATCCAATACAAATTCGTTTTGGTGGGCCATTTCGGGGAAGTTCTTCTCCAAATAATAAGACACAGCCCTGAGGCCCCACTGGTGAGGGATCGATGTGTACAAGGATTCCACATCGATCCCCACCAGCAGCCATCCCATGTCAACTTCCACTTCCTGCAATCTATTGAGTACTTGTTTCGTATCTCTTACGTATGACTCTAGCATCGGGACCATGGGTTTTAGTAGCTCCTCCAGATATTTTCCCATTCTATCCAGGGGGCCACCAATCGCCGAAATGATTGGCCTGCCGGGTGGATGGCTACGATCTTTGTGCAATTTTGGGATTATGTACAAAACCGGTATATTGAATTCCCGAACAGTCAAAAAGTTAAGTTCTTTTCGGCTGAGTATACCAGCTTCCCATGCTAAATTCAACAAGCTGTTCAGGACCGCAACCACCTCATTGAAGGGGGATATAGAAAGTTTGCGGTATGTTTCCTGGTCACTGAGTTGTCTTCTGACCTCAGATACATAGAACTCTTCATCCAAGAGAACCACATTGCCACCCTTGTCGCTTTTCCTGATGATGACTCCCTGAGCCCCACGTAGTTCATTAAGGGCCTTTCTTTCCTCTTTTGTGAGGTTATCTTGTCGTGGCATGTTCCAGTTCATCGCTTTCAATTCGCCACAGATGAGATCATAAAAATGACTGATAGTCTTGTTTTTACTTAAAGGGACCATTTTATTCGATTTTATATTTAAATCAGGGCGTCTAACAAACAGGAAGTCATCAACATCCGGGTTTTCAGGGTCCCCTTGGGCCTCATCCATAAGTGACATGAGGTTTTCCAGAGCTCTACGTTCATCTTCTTATAGCTCTTGGCTAGGGATGCCCGTCTGGTCTTTAAGCTCATGTAGGTAACGAAAGAGGACCTTACGTAAAAAAAGGGTTACATCCTTAAATACGGTAAACTCATCCGTGTTGTTGGTTGGAGAGAAGGATAGACCTTTACTCAATAAATTTATATGGGCTTGTTTTAAGGGAAATTTTGAAAAGTTGACCACCCTGTTGTCAAGACCAGGATCCGAAGCCAGACTATCTAGTTGTACTTTTTTTGGCCTCTGTCCTGCTCCTTGTTGTTCGATCGTTTTTTCCTCTTTCTCCGCCTTTTCCTTGTTGGTCCTTCGATTTTGTTTGTTTCAGGATTCCCCCACCTCCTCGTGCCTGCTGTCCCCTTTCCGGGGAGGGGGAACTCTCCCTGTTTCCATCTAAAAAAGAGACCGATCGTTTGGAGCTGTCGCTGTCACTACTTTCTGTATCCACTTGGGAGCGAGATCTAGTCCGACGTCGTCTAGATCTATGACTGCCCCTCTGTGAGGACAGGTCAAAAATTTCCCCCTTCTCCCAATCCAATAAGTCGCGTTTAAACTTTGACTGTTTCGTTATTCTCAAATTTCTTTGGACCTTCTCAATTTCTCTCTTGATTAGTTCATTTTGTTTAATGAACTCTTCCTCAGTTTTATAAATCTCCAATTCCCTACTACTGTTAATCTCTTCTTTGAGTTCATTCAACTGGATCTTCTCCTCCTCTATTATTAGTTTCATAAGGTCCACACCATGGGCAATGCACAGCTCCTTCCATTTCGTGATGAATCGTTCATTGTGGAGGTGTTCAGCGGGGATAACTTTATCCCGTAACCCACGGGGTATGATTTTTTGGGACACATAATACTCTAAGGAGGACACATCCCATTTTCTGTTGAGATGTTTGATCAACAGTTTCTTATGTACCTTCACTTCTTGGACCGTCCTCGGGTACGTTTGCCCACCGTCCGGATCGGTGAGTCTGTGCCGCTGACATGCGGATTGGTCCTCTGGATCATCCCCTCACCCTTGCTGTCCCTGGTTCACTCCCCGGCGCCAGCTATCGCTGCTAGCCTGGTTCCTTTCCAGGTGACGCTTCGAGACTGTCTGGGTCCGGGGTTGTGTCTCTCTCCCCTCCTATTGTTGTCCATGCAGGTCCCATCCGCAGATCATGCGGTCACTCAGCCACATCCCGCTCTACAGGGACTGCACCATTCCCACCCGCTTGTAGCCGACCCCCTCCCCCTGTTTTTTGGACTGCCATCGGAGGTTGGGGGAATTTGCGATCATCAGGCAGGTAGTGGGTTTCACTCTGGATGCGGTGGCTGAGGGTAGCAAGTCCTTAGCTTGCCTCATTTGGCTGTTGCCATCATCGGACTGACCCCTCCATCCTGCTGTTGGTCATTCTTGAATTTTTTCACAATACTTGTGATCGGCCACTTCCTAGCTGGGGACATATACAAATACCATTTGGCTCTATACTGCGTTGTATGCATATCCATGGCTGTATTCTATTTGTTGGTTTAATGTTTTATAGGTTTGTTTTACCCCCCATAGTCATATTTATTCAAATGCAGGGATCCCTCTCACTTTTGGGGTTTTTGTGGGTTGTGCTGCTGGTTCTCCTCTCTGCCACCAAGGGTAGGGGGCATTTCCATCCCGGAAAGCCCTCACCTGACTGGCCCTGAGGAGCCTGTTTTTTAGTCACTTTTTCTGACAACGTTGTCATGGGTGGTGGTCTCCTGATTGGCCTCTATTCATGCTCCATCTGTGTGCATATTCAGTTGCAGCATTTTTTCTCAATAAAGTTTATACAATTTTGATTTTTATGTATTCATATCTGGTCTTTTTTCATACGCTCAAATCCCAGTGGCTATTCATATGGTGACTTTACGGACAGCCTTCTGTGCTGCTCCTTGTTTTCGCAACGCTGCAGATACCCCAGCAATACGGTCAGAACACAGCAAACCAGTGTGAAGCTACTTATAAGCACCAAATACTACCATATGCTGGTGACACAATTGTACACTATTTGGCTGTTACTACTTGGAGGAAAGAGTTAACAAAGAGGAACAGAGAAGGGAGATAAGAGTTGCAGTCACTGTACTCACACTTGGATGGTCCCCTGAGGATTATCAGAGATCTCTATTCACTTTCTATCTGTCAGCTCAGTTTTCCTGCCCACACGGCTCCCTCGCTCACTGCACGGACTTCAGGGGGTGGAGGAACATGGAGGGAGAGGGGCGAGGGAAGGAGGAGCAGACCATTTGTGCAGGGAGGGGGGCTCTGTGTGCTGTGACACTCTAATTACCACACTGAGCCAACACGGGTGCAGCCACACACCCCTACATTTACACACCGCTTCTCCTGTCCCATAGACGTTTATGGACAGGAGTAGTCGGGTTTATACTGCTGGCTGGGCCTATTTAGAGGGAAGGGCCTGGAGCTGCAGCTCCATCCGGCCCTGAGGAAGAGGGGCAGAAGATGGATGCGGCCTGGAGCGGAGACACAGCTGGACACCGCAGGCTTCGTTTGCAGGTAAGTGGCACATAATGGGCTACTATGCAATGCATAGTAGTCCATTATGCTTCTACTTAACAGGGTTATATTGAGGAAGTAAACCCATCTGGGTTTACTTCCTCTTTAATTGATCAGAAGGGAATTTATGGCTATTTGCTGATTCGATCATATGCATTGGGCTGTGCTGGTTAGCCTTGCCTAATGTAGTCCCAATAAATAGACAAGACAATCTGCTTTAAGTCCTATGATTTCAGTTCAGCGAGGAATTCTCATTCATGAAAACCCTTCTAGGAACATGTGGCATTGTGCCTCATCCTGGTCTTGCTGCAGGGTATTTATAAAGTGGAAATCAAAAATGGAAAAGAATATTTAGAAAGCCATTTTGTGAGTCAGCTAAGTAAATCAGAAATAGCCATTATTCCAGGAACAGTCATAGTGGGTATGTATATTACAAGGCTGAGAGTGACATCCCTCACAATTATCTCAACTACATATACTTAGCCTAGGCATGTTTTCAAAAAGGTCATAGTATTTAGGATGTAGTAGATGGCATACAAAATCAGGCAATAAAGCTGAATTTTAAAAACACCATTTAGGCCTCATTCACATGAGCATCAGTGTTGCCAACCCTCGAAGTGAAATTTACTGGCCACATTTTTTACTGACACTGCAAAAAAGTACCTAAAATGACAGTTTTCAGTGCTAAACAGTGCAAATCTCAACATTTAAACTATACATATATAACTAGTGCTATTAGCAATGTGTTTAAGTTAAACAAAAGTCAAAAACCATATTTCTCCTGTAGCCATGTGCTCCCTTGGGAGTGGCTGATAGTTGTGGTTCACCTTATAGCTGCCCTCAATCCCACCATATCTCACACATCCAAAGTCACTGAACAGGTCGACTCTTGTTTTTGTTTGTTTTATTTAGGGGATTTAACTTGGATGGGGAAAAGGGGTGACTGTGGGATGTCCAAAGAATTGGTTACAGGACCATCTATATACTCGTCCGTATATACACTCCACTTCCTCCAGCACATCTCTTCTGCAGACTATTGCTCCTTCACCTCTCTCCAGGACATCACTTGGTTCCTGACCTGAAGGGAAATTTATTAGGCTCACATAACTCCTTTCTCTTCACTGCAGCTAGCACATGGTGAGGCCTGCACTCTGTCAGCAGGGCCTCCAGACCACCCATTACAGGCCAGGGTCTTAGACCCCTCACAGTGTAGCTTAGTATGTTGGTGCTAGCCGGGCCTTTGATGGACTACAACTCCTAGCCCATCCCTCTTCCAGGTCCCACTGACCTGGTTTCCTTACAGTGACACTCCTTCCCCTGACTGGCTCCCAAGGCTTACACAGGCTGTCCACTATTTCTCTTCCAGACTGCTCCAGCCTTTCTCTTCCAGCTGCCAGGGTCTGTCACTCACCTACTCCAGTGGTTACATTAAAGTGTTCACAGTAGCATCTCTGCCTTTCTCCTACTCCCTTGTGCTGCTCCAGGAATCAACTCCACTCCTGGCTGCACCCAAGTCTCCAGACCTCAAGGTCACCCTCCGCAGACTGGGGGCTCCCTCCCAGGTAGAGGCCTCCATGGCACCTCTGCTACATCTTCCACACTTCCACCCAGCACTCTCCTCATCCTTGCTGGCAGAGGGCTGTATTTAAGGGAGCCTGTCCCCTGCCAATGCAGAATGTAGATTGGTCAGGGCTCCTTGTCATACATCAGGAAATGACACCTCATTCATCCCCCTTTCCAGAATCTTCTCTGCTCAAGGGGGAGGAAACTCCAAGGGGTGTTCCTTCTGTCTCCAGCTCCTCCCTGAGTCACTCCCCAGCTCAGATCAAAACATAAAGGCCTGCAGTTAGTCAGGCCTGACTAAATTTTGCCTCTCCTAGCAAAAACTCACTACATCCGTGCCTCATTCTTGCTCATCCATACCGCGTCAGTTCTCATTCTTGACACATCCATGCCACTACATTGCCCATCCATGACACTACACTGCCCATCCGTGCCACTACAGTGCCTCACAATAGTGTAATAAGTAGTCAAATTAGATTTGAAATGTATGCCCCTAGAACACCTGACGGTGCTCCCTACATGTTGGGCCTCTGTATGTGGCCAGGCTGTGGAAAAGTGTCACACCTGGTATTGGCATAATCAGGAGGAGTAGCAGAATATATTTTGGAGTGTATTTTTTGCTATGTACATGCTGTGTGTTAGAAATATTGTATAAATGGACAACTTTGTGTAAAAAAAAAAAAAATGCGTTTTCATTTTCCAAAAACTTGTGGAAAAAATGACATGTTGAAAAGACTCATTATGCCTCTTAGAATATATATTGGGGTGTTTGCTTTCCAAAATGGGGTAATTTTTTTGGACGTTTCCATTGTCCTGGTGCTCCAGGACCTTCAAAAGTGCAAGAGGTATTCAGGAAATTAGATGTGTAATTGATGCTCCTAGAACCTGATGGTTCTCCCTGCATGTATGTGGCCAGGCTATGTAAAAGTCTCACACATGTGGTATTGCCATACTCAGGAGGAGTAGAAAAATGTATTTTGGGGTGTAATTTGTGGTATGCATATGCTGTGTGTGAGAAATAACCCGTTAATATGACAATTTTGTGGAAAAAGAACCCTTCATTTTGCAAAGAATTGTGGGAAAAAATGGCAACTTCAAAAAACCCACCATGCCTCTTACTGAATACTTTTGACTGTCTACTTTCCAAAAAGGGGTCTTGGGGGCGGTTGTATTTTCCTGGCTTGTTAGTGTCTCAAGAAATGAGATAGGCCATTAGTACATCAGGTGTGATCAATTTTCAGTGATTGGCACCATAGCTTGTAGATTGTATAACTTTCACAAAGACCAAATAATATACACTAATTTGTTTTTACCAAAGATATGTAGCAGTATACATTTTCGCTAAAATGTATGAAGTAAAATTACTAATTTGCAAAATTTTATAACAGAAACCATGAAAAATGCATTATTTTTACAAAATTTTCGGTCTTTTTTCATTTATAGCACAAAAAAAATTAAAAAACCCAGCGGTGATTAAATACCACCAAAATAAATATCTATTTGTGTGAAAAAAGAACAAAAATTTCATATGGGAGTAATTGTCATTCAAAATGTGAGAGCACTGAAAGCTGAAAATTAGTCTGGTTGTTAAGGGGGTTTAAGTGCCTAGTGGTCAAGTGGTTAATGAATTTAAAAAAAAATGAAACAGTAAAGTTAGCCCATTTTTTTGTATAACGTGAAAGATGATGTTACGCCAAGAGAAGTGTGATCTTTATTCTAAGCAACAAAACTGTGTGCTGCGAGGTGGGGGAGGGGAGATAAGTCAGCTGGATATGCTATAGAAGAGTCTTTCTGTGTCCTCTGATAAAGCCCTGTGTACCATCAACAATTACAACTCTTTATGTGCAGCTGGGCTCCAGTATTTCATGGTGACCGGAAACCCACCAGACCAATGAAAAGTCACCGTGGGGGACACACATGTAGGCAGGAAGTGGCTGCAAAGAGGCAGCAGAAGATCAGCAGAACTGGAATACTTCTTTCACCTTTTTTTTTTTGTATTCTATTTAAAGTGTCACTAAGGCTTCATTTAGATGTGCAGTTGGGTGGTAAAAATTTGCAGTAGAGACATGTTTTTGCCACCCACCAACGGCCACCCTTAAGCTCCATTAGGCAGCAGATGAGGACGTTTTACATGCTGCAGTCACAATGCATTAGGCATAATAAGGAGTTTCCCCCATAACAGTTTTCAGTGTCACTCTTTCTGGCCAGCCTATATTCCAGATGTAACAGTGTTACCTTGGAGTTATTGACTGGCTGCTCTGCTGTAAGTTAGGGTTAGGGGGCGCAAATTACTTGCCTTACCCTGGGTGCTGGCAACTCCACACTGCGCTAAAAAAACTGGCTCCTAACTTTTTTAGCTGGCTCCTAGATTCAAAGCACATTTGAGCCCATCCTCTCCCCCTCCCCACTAAGACAAGCCTGAAGCCACACCGACATGAACACTTTTTTATTGCTCAGCCCAGTCCAGTCAGCTTACCAACTCCTGCTAGGCTGAAGCCTGTGCTCATGCTCCACAGTAGGCTGTCTCCACTCCTTCCCCTCCCAGCATCTCCTGTGATGAAATCAAATAAAGCGCGTTGGGAAAGGGGGAGGGCAGAAATAGCAGCAGCACTCGGAAAGAAAGCTCATCTGAGACTTTGGGCCAGCTCCAGCCCGGAACTGCACATGCGCAGTTCCGAGGCGGGAGAGTCACAGGCCAACAGCTTGTTTTTTTTTACTGGCAAGCTGCCAACTTTACAGGCTTTCACGGGCATGAAAAAAGTGCAGTTTTTATGGGCTGCCCATAAAAAGAGGGGTGGTTGGCAACACCGACAAGCATACCAAAGCATACACCTGTACAAAGGGCCATGTTTGCCCGCACAGGATGCACAGGTGTTCTGTGTTTTGCATCTGCTTACAGGCAGTACCTTTAATGTCGATTTGGACACAGCATGGATGCATGTACAGTGGAACCTCGGATTGCGAGTAATACGGTTAACAAGCGTTTCGCAATACAAGCATTTTTTTTTTTAATTTCTGACTCAGTTTGCAAGTGGTGTCTCACATAACAAGCAGAATTTAGCCTTTTTGCATGCAATACCGCATGTGGCCAAAGAAGAGGTGGCGCTGGTGAGCCTCGAAGGTGGCCGGAAATACTCTGCATTCCTCGGAAATACCTAAAGTGTAAACACTTTCCGAGTATTACCGAGTGATTCCGACGTCTTAGGAGCTCACCTGCGCCACCTCTTTTCTGGCCACATGCGGTATTGCATACACCAGACGCCCCCAGACATGTGGCCACATACAATACTGCATAGACGATCCGTGACTGTGGAACGAATTAACTGAGTTTACATTGTTTCCTATGAGGAAACATGCTTTGATATACGAGTGCTTTGAATTACAAGCATTCTCCTGGAACGGATTATGCTCGTTATCCAAGGTTTCATTGTAGCTGCATGCACATTAAATCATGCATTAACTTGCTTTGCATTAAGGCAGCTGTGATGGACCATCTGGCACCCACCCCCGCAGACCACATACGTTATGGCGTACACCGGTCTTTTCTCCACCGCGTCC
>BLSH010314447.1:936945-949791 GCA_018402905.1 Glandirana rugosa | reverse complement strand
GAGATCAACTAATGGTTCTCTCTGTGTGAGGCCACCCTGGCCGCTTACCACAGGCTCCCCCAGCAGCAGCGGAGGAGTGGCTCTTCACAGTGCTGTCAAGGTGTAACGCCATCCAGATCACTTTTAGAAAAAAACATGCCAAGGTCATGGCTGCAGCCATGGTCATGTAACGACCACTTACTGACAAGAAGTCTATATATCTACATCAGTCAGCAAGTGGTTAATGCTGATATTATATGATGGCTGGTCACATTGAGATGGGGAGGATAGACAGAAAAGATCTACTAGGGGACACTAAAATTGTCAAAGATGGGTGTTCACTAGACTAAAAGCTGGCCATGCACATTGCCCCATCCACACTTTTTAGTGAATTTGCAGTTGGTTATTGTACTGTACTCTAACAACCGCCACCTGCAGCCATCAGAATACTCAAACAGTGACTGCATCTGATTGGAATGGCACTGTTTGGCCAATAATTTTCAGCCTGCCTCCTTTGACAAAAGTTGAGTCACAATGTGCCAAAAGGACAACCCATGGAATTAATATTGGTTGATTCTGTAGAAATCGTCTGAAATTATTTCCATGTATAGCCAGCCTAAGTATTTTTGCCCACAGGGTAGTTCTGCATAGACTTCCTGGGCCCACAGTGTCTCAATTCTCAGCACTGTTTGGCTGAGAACTTTCAGCCTGCCTCCTTCGACAAAATTTGAGCCACGTTGATCTTAAAGGTCAACTCTTGGATTGAATTTTGGTAGATTCAGTGGGTATCTGCTTAAATTCGTTCTATGTATGGCCAGCTTAAGTATTTTTCCTCACAAGGCAGTTCTGCACAGACATCATGGGCCCCGCAGTGTCTCACCCACAGTGAGGTTGGCCACCACCAATGGTGCACATCCCACATTTTAGGAGATGCTGACCTAAACAATTTCTTATTTTATATATGAGGCAGATTTAGGAGCATCACTACTGGAAATGTATGACTCCAGCCATGTACATGGCTCATATAGCCTAACCAAGAAAATTTCAAACACATTTTCACACAGCTATTTGAGTTCTTGGCAGCTATTGATTCAACAGCTGGCTTTCCAACTCAAACCACTCGGAATTACAGCCAGCACAGGCTGCTGATGGGATCACGAGGAAAGAAAACACAACACCGATGGAGCAAATATTCACTGCTACCCAACTTTGGCTTTTGCCCTCCTTAAACACAAAGTGGCCAGGTGGATGGAACCATCCCTGTGATCTTAGGCTCAGTAACGAGGAGTAAAGTGTCATTTTCCATGTGCAAGCAACAGCTCCATGAAAGGAGCCCTGTGCAATGGTATAGCATCTTAAGGGAAAGAAGGAAATCAGAGAAAATGAACAGATTATAAAAAGAAACACTGCCTTTTAAAATTACTGCTGTCATTTGTATTTAGGATGTGCTATATATTTGAATGTGTATACAGTTTATATTGTGATATAGGGTGATTAAGCTCAGTAGTAGTAGTTTTTAGGGTTGTGCCAGTTTGAACTTATCGGTTTTTAACGGATTCTTTTAGGCCCCATTCACATGTTGCGTAGTGGGAATGAGTGCTCCCACTACGTGATTTTCAAAGAGCAATTCTCATTGCGATTTTGCGTGTCACATAGGACCAGCGTTTTTCGCCTGAAAGCAAGCTCCTGCTCCTTTTCGAGTGACAAGCTTCACATTTTTTTAAAGGTTTGCCGGAACTGGAATGCAATCCTGTCGCGCAACAATTGTTTGGGGTGTCATTAAAGGATATCCAAATGCATGTCATGCAGTGTTTTGGCCGTGATTCCAAATCGCGAAGTGTGAATGGAGCCTTATTAAACTTAAAGTGGATGTAAACCCACCACCCACCCAGTATAAACTAATGACACAGAATTAATGTATATATACATGCAAGCCTCCTGCATCTATCCCTACCTTTCAAATGTCCTTCCTGTAAGCACTAGCAGCTCTGTAAAACTCTAAAATCAGAGGGTGTCTGTGTTTGGTGGGTGGAGTTGTGATCTCACAAGCCTCCCCACCCACCTCTATACTGAGACATTGAGGAGGGAGGGAGGGGGGTGTGTAAAACTTTCTCTGCTGTGTGAAGGAGATAAGCAAATTTCTTGTCACTCACAGTGCAAGGGGAGGATCGACTGTGTATTTCCCTGTTAGTCAGACTTTCTCTTCCTGAAAAAAGATAAGCTCATTAATCACAGTTGGATTAAGTCTTTGTGGCAAGACTGGGCACAGATGATATGACATGCTATACTCTACCGGGCAGAATTATTAATTCAATTTTTTTTTCGGTTTACATCCACTTTAGAGAAAACAAAGTCTCTTGTGTCAGTATTTTCCCACACAGGGTTTTCAGCTTCACAAAGCATTATTAACAAACAGGTGTAGCCATTGCCCCTTTGGGGGTTGCTGAAAGTAGTGGTTCTTCTGTCACTCTGCCCCCAATCACACTGTTTCCTTTCATCATGAAGAACAGGCCGGTACTTGTGCTTTGTTTTGTTTTTTTATTGAGGGATTAAACCTGGATAGGGATTGGGATGTTATGGGATGCCCAGTGAATCGGATTCAAACTTGAACCGGACCATCTATATACATGTCCTGTATATGCACTCCTTCTCTTCCTCCAGCACACCCTTGCCTCTTAGTAAACTCCTCTTCCGCTCTCCTGCACAAACTTCTTCGGCATAGCTAGCACGTGGTGAGGCCTGCTTTTAATTTAGCACATCCTCAGGACCACCCATTACAGGCAGGGACCACGGGCCCCTATAGTGTAGGAAAAGTTAGTTGAAGTGCTAGATAGCCATCATGGACTACTGCTCCCAGCCTATCCTCTTCCAGGCCCTGGCAACCCTCCTGGCTGCAACGGCCCTCTCCACTGCCACAGTGACTCCACAGTCCCAACTGGCTCTGGCACCCTTCTCAGACTGTCTCTCACCCCAATCTGCTTCAGCGTGCCTCTTCCAGCTTCCTAGGGTGTGTATCACTCACCGACTCCTGACACTTGTAGTTCTTCTCCTAGAGACCACTCTGGCAGTACTCTCTCCCGTTTTCCTCTGCTTGGTCTATTTGTATCTCTAATCCAGGATCTCACTCTCCTCCTGGATGCACCCAAGCCCCAGGTCAAAGTCACCCCCCACCCCAGACTGGGGGCTCCCCTAAGGACCTGACAGCCTCCGTACTACTCCATCCCCATCTCTTCCACCCGTACTCTGCTCTCTGGCTGGGCTGACCCCAGGTTTTTAGGAAGGCCTGCCCCCTGTCAGTCCAGATTGGGGATTGGTCAGGTCTTCCCAAAAACCTCAGGCAGCTCCACCTCTCTTCCACACCCTTTCTTCCAGAATCTTCTCGAAGCAAAAGGGAGGTAACCAAGAGGTATCAATGCCTGCTAGTCGCCAACCATTCCTTTGGCCACTCCCCTGCCCAGAATCAAAACAATCAGGCCTGACTGGAAGTCAGGCCTGACCAAATTTACCTTACCTAGACAAAAAAATCCTGCCTAAGCACCTACTTAAATTTAGAGGACGATATAAAGGTAATAAAAAATTCTAAGTCATCTGGCTCTCTTCAGCAGCATGGCTGCTCTCATCTGTATTCCCCAAACCATGGGCCCTTTAGGCTCACTCTGCCTTGGTTACAGCAACTCATTTCAAGGGCCCACTTCTGGCCTCTAGATATAGTTCTACAGATTTCCTCCAGTCCCCTGGACTCGCTAGTTGCCTCAGCTCTCTCTCCTGTGAGTAAGGAGTTTCTCCTACATGGAGTTCTGTCTCCCAAGTCGATCACCTATCCTGGATGGAGCACAAACCTATCTCTACACAAGGGCTTTGTCTCCAAATGAGAGCCTTGACTTGTGGTCAGGCCTGGCTTATACTAAATCAGCACACCTGTGCACTCAAATGGCCTGCAGGTCTCCAGCAAGCCACAGACACAGGATTGAAGGCTTTGTCCCACCCAATACATATATTAAAGACTATGCCAGCCCCTCTATTAGAGCCTGGCATAGCACTCTGTGTTCGTATTTTTAAAAAATGAGCATTGTAAATACCTATTTAGAGCTGTCATCAGTCCAGCCACATGACCCGCGGCCGCTTTTCAGCTCCTATATATGGATACTGCAGGAGGGACTGAGATTTCCCTCTGACGTCAGCTGGGGGGAGCACATGGCCACTTGGCCCCTCCTGCAGAAGCCCTGGAAACCGGCCTGAAAGTCATGTGACCGGCCTGAAAATCGGGCTAAAGAAGTATTTACAATGCTCATTTTTTAAAACTGCTAACACAGTGTGCTATGCCAGGCTCTAATAGAGGGGCTGGCATAGACTTTTCTATTTTTATATTTTACTAATAACAGCAATAGCGGCCGGGGGGTAGGGGGGCAGTTACAGAGACACAGGCATCGAGGGGGAGAGCTGAGAGCAGGGCTGCTGATGTCACAGACAATGGTGGACAGGGTTCAGAAGCCCTGACTTTGTTGTCTATGCAGAGAGGGGGATACAGGAAGTGTCAGGTTCAGGATGTTTTTTTTACAGTTTAGAGGGGGGCAGATTACATAGCACAAGCACTGCGCTGTTTAATCTGCTTTAAGGGACCAGATTCTTTTTGTTTTTTGGGTTAACAAACACTTTAAAGCCCAAGTGCAAACTTTTATATAGGGGAAAAAAATCACTCAACTTTCTGCATGCATTTGTGCTATATTACCAAAAGTTGGCCTGCACATGAAACAATGCAAAGTTGTATGTGTAATGCCAACATAGTTTGCAGGCAAAATATTTTCTTATGCAATCCTAAGCACTTAACTGCCAGAAAAGGCGATTGTCTCTTACCTTCCTCGTTCCTGCGCTGTCAAGCTTCCGCACATCCCCTGGCACTTCAGGGTTCTTTGCTAGAAAATGCCCCCTCCTCCTGTTCCTGTGAAAACTGTAAAATGTGGAATAATTCATATTTTTTTGTAGCCGAGATAGTGGTCACCACAATAGATAGAAAGGATAAATCTCCCCAGAAGGCACTTATACTACCATAAAAACCTGAAAGGGGTTTTAAAACTTCCATAAAAACATATCCAAAAAGGTTAGGGTTCACATACATTTTATATGTTTTATGATAATATGAATTTAAAGCATACCTGGTTGGTGGTATCGCCCAGGGTGCAGAGTCTAAACACCACCTGGTTTTCACCAGAGCTGCTGATGGTGGCAATGGGTTTTGCTGCATCCTGGTGCCAGGTTGTGACCCGCAGGTCAATAAAGACATGAAAGGCGTTTTAACACTTCCATACTCTATCCCAAAAAGGTTAGGGTTTACATACATTTTAAATTGTTTATAAAGATATGCTTTAAAGCATACCTTGGTTGGGTTCTTGTTTATATTTCATTATTAGCAGAAATCCAACGCTGTTGTATTGAGTTTATTTTAACAGCCAAGAGTGCCTCTACAGCCTTTTACACTTACCTCAAGGGGTATTTGCATCATAGGTTGAAGAACTTTGTTCTGAATAATATAATAGTTCTACTTGATTCTGATTGGCAGATTGGATTAGAAGTTCACTCTGCCAATAAGTCAATACAGTGGGAGTAGTCGCTCCCACTATCCACACTGTCTCCCTTAAATTTTGTTGTCAGTAATTGGTCTCACTTTAGGTGTCAGTCCGTATGCCAGAGTGATTTTGAATGTGAGATATACTACACCAGGTAAGAATAATTTAAATTTATGTCTAAAAAAGAAGTACCTGCAGAGTAGATGGAAGTCCCGAAGGTACAGCCCGAAATTGATTGCGGTTAAGACGAAGGTAAATTAGCTTCTTTAAGGGCTTGAAAGAAAGAGGGGAGACATTGCCATCATGGAAACCATTACCTTCCATCTCAAGATTGAGCAAACTGCTGAGGCCTACAAGAAATAAGGCACATTAATGAATGATAAATGGTGTGTCATTTAACAAGAATATTATACATTTATGAGTAACATCTACACTGAGAATGCGTACCACCTGCAGTAATCATCCCACACTTTCAAAAAACTGGCCTACTTTCTCAATATGCAGGAAGTTTGGAGTTGAAATAATTTGTGTTATTGGCTAAAGCTGCAAGCTTCTGAGGCCAGTTAGGTCCCTTTGTCACCATTAATACAATTGTATGTTAAGCCTGACAAAGGGGCCTAACAGGTCCCAAAAGCTTGTATCTTTAAATGGTATCTACTGAGCTGGCCAGAACTACTCCTTGAGTATGCGATGCATACTAGCCTATTATGCTTTTACATTGCAGGGTAATGAAGAGGAAAGAAGAGGAAGTAAAACCCATTAGGGTTTACTTCCTCTTAAAAGCATGGCTTCTGATTTGATCATGTAGGGCAAACTAACAGGTTCCCGTAAGCACAGTCCTCCCCAGTTACACATACTCATTTTCCCTTCAGTACCCTGCTACCCTATCTGTGGTAAGAAAAAGAAATACCCAATATTTACTAATGTAGCGGTACCCCCGTAGGGACTGCTGGTAATTGTAGTCTGTCTGTCACTCTGCCCAGCCAGGCACACAATTCTCAGTCACTCTCAGACAGAGAAGAGTCCATGCACTTTGTTTTGTATTTTTATTGAGGGTATTAAACTTGGATGGGGATAGGGTAGTTATGAGATGCCCCGTTAATTGCAGAAATTGTTAGGGACTGAGGAACTATATACACCTCCTGTATATACACAACTTCCTCCAGCACAACTTGACTCTTGTTCTCACTCTCCAGCACTTGACTTGACTCCTAAGCTTACTCTCCAGGACTTTACTTAGCTCTTGAACTCATCCTCCAGGACCAGCTAGCACTGATGTGCAGGCCTGACACTAACTCAGCCAGGCCCAAAGCAAATGCCCTTTTCAGGCAGGGACCACGGGCCTCTTTGGAGTAGCAAAAAAATATATAGTTGCAATGCTAGCTGTCCATGTGGCTACTGCTCCCAGCACCACCTCTTCAGGCCCTCCCAGCCCTCCCGGCTGCAGCTGCCTCTCTCCACTGCCCATGCTACCACCGCCCACTCCACTGGCTTTGCACCCATCCCAGACTGCAATCTGCCAGGCTTCTCAGGCATGCCTCCCCAGTCCTTCCCGACTGTGTGTCACTCTCCAGCCCTCTTGGTTGCGACTTGTTCCTACCTGAAGACTTTGCCTGGTATTGCTCTCCTGCTGTCCTCTCCTTGCTCCAATGCCACCTGTCCAGGACACCTCCGTGTGTCTTGAGAAGAGTCCTGTCCGCACCCAAGCCCTATGCCCAAGGTCACCCCCCAGACTGGGGAGCTCCCTCGAAGGCCATGACAGCCTAGCACTCCATCTCCAGCTTCCACCCGAACAACTCCTCCTTGACTGGGCTGACTCTGAGTATTTAAGGATGTCTGCCCCCTGCCAGTCAAGGTTGGGGATTAGTCAGGGCTCCTCAGAATACTCAAGGCAACTCCACCTCTCCTCTCCTCCTTCCTTTCCAGAAAACTCCAGCATGTTCTGGAAAGAAGTGTGAGGTCCCACTGCCAGTGAGTCACCAGCTCTGCCTGAGTCACTCAACCCTGACCCAGAAAAAAACACACAGGCCTGGCTGCCAGCCAAGCCTGGCAATTTACCTACACAAGCAAAAATGCTATCTCTCTCTAGCACACTAACTACAGGGTGCTACACTCACCCCCCTAACATCCAACCAGTCCCTTGACTGGGAAATTTACAAAAATAAGCTCCTGAGCCCAGGAGCAAGGGCATCTCACAAAAATACAATTGGATGGGGAAAAAGGGAACAAACTGGAACAACTAAAAAAATAGACATTTGTTTGAATCGCACATATGTACATCACCATATTCACAACCTAACTACAGCTCCCTGTAGCTAATAACAACCACGTAACACTGTACATGAGCCAGAGCACCTCCCCCTGAAGGGAGGCCCTCTGCCCACAGGATTTCTTGACTCCACCCAGAACCAAATAGACAGCCGTCCATACTGGAACCCTACAGTAGGAAAAGACAGGAAAACACAACATCCTATCACTAACAGCTATCCACACTTTTACAGTTTTCTGTCAGTAGGTGGTTATCAGCCTGCTGACAGAAACCTAAACACCAAATTCACAGGTATCACTTTAAGCACAGTTTTCTTTCTTCTGGTCTGTCAGGAGGGGTTATAAGCCTGCTGACTGACACAAACAGAAGGGAGAAAAACAACACAAAAATGAACAGTTCTCTTTGGAGTCCCTGGTGGGAGGGGCCCCTCCCCGGACTATCGGGCTCCTTTAAGAGTTAAGGGCAGAACTTTGACCTCACCCAGAGTCCCTCAGTAAGAATGTCTATCAAACTGGCTCCGATCAGGGTGACAGGCCAGTCTTAGTCCCACAAAAGTCATAGAAAGAAGGCACACAGTCTGCATCCCTCGCGGCAGTCCATGTTGCAAAATTTCCAAGGTAAGCTGCATGCTCCAGCAGTCTTTCATGCATAGAAATGCAGGTCAAGCAATTTCTTCCTGCCGTCCCCTTCTTCTCTGATGGAGACAGAAAACCTGTCTGTCCAGACCTACTCCAAAGCAACCTTCTGCTCAACTTCCCACTGGAACCTGGAAAACCTGGGCAGTTCTCTGGGCTTCCCTTTTCCTGGCAGGACCCAAGTGTTGGCGCTGCCTGCATTCAGCTGCTCTGGTCTGGGTGGTAGAGGGCCTGTTGTAGAAGCGTTATCTACTGCTGATGGTGGTTCCTGCAGCTTCTTCAGTACCCATAGACAGATCTGAAACATCTACCATCATGGACTGGATTTCCTGGACCTTGGGAGCCTTCCATCTCCCATTCCCCCTCCGAGCTGCTATGGCCCTGTCCTCACCTTCCCCTCCTGGTTCACCTGAGGGCACATCTCCCTCCTGCGCTGGCTCCTTCCAGGTGGGGCTAGCAAGGGACATGGAAGCAGGCGGCATTTCGGGGAATACCAATTCCTGCTGGGCAGTACTTGGTCACCAAGTCCCCGACCAGGCCGCAGGCCATGACAGACTCCTCTTCCCTTATGTCGCTGCTGTTCGCGGGGGAGTCACCAGGCTCAGACTCCATCCCGCCTTTCAGCGATGATCCTAGGCCCGCTCCAGCCTTCCAGGACTTCCGCGGCTGCAACTTGCACAGTCCTGACTGCAGGGCCACATCATAGTACTGAGGCCCCTGCTGGCTGGATACAAGCCGTGTGAACGGTTCGCTGCAATGACCACACCGGATCCAGTCACTGACCACCACAATCAGTATCCAGCATTCTTAACACAGCAGGCACAGGTGCTTCGTCAGCTAGATTATCCTGAGGGCGAATCCCCTGCGATGCTCCAGTTGGACACTGGTGCCCACCAGTGTCCGCTTCTGCAGATCAGGCAACCAAGTCAGCGCTGGAAACACACGAGCACACTCTGCCATCTTGCTCCTCAGCCTACTGGTGTCTGCTAGCAGGGAAAGCTGGGTCTCCTCTAGGGCGTGGCAACATACCCTCGCTTCCAGACAGGCTGGCGTCTGTAAAACTGATAGGCATGCTGAAGACTAACTGAAGTTTGCAGGCTCGCTGGGAGTAGCAGAATTTGTCTGGACATGTCGCTCAGCACTGACTGTGCCTGAGCAACTGAGAGCAGATGACTGCTGACTTTCCCGGTGGTTGCCGATAGCAACAATAAAGTTTGTAGCCCATGCCTCACGGAAAGGAACACTTTTAGCACAGTCCCATCCGCAGGCACCTGCAGGCTTACCCCGATCACCCTGGGCAACAGTAGACATCTGCAGGCATACTTTACTGTTTAAAGCAAATCAAAAGTTCAAGATGTTCAGCAACAGCAGATCGCTGGACATATTTGTAATCCATGGGCCCGGTCGCCTCCCGTCTTGCCCACGGGTGACAGCACATGGTAAAGTAGTTACTGATTTGCAGATTTTAGCAGACAGCAATACTTGACAGGCAGCTCCTGCTGTTTGATTAGGACAATGGCACTTGTTGCTGTAGTACTGAAAGCAGGCAGAGCTCATAAATCCTTCCCTGGGTTCAGTTCCTCAATTTGGTGGAACAAAGTGCAGTCCCCCTGGCTCGGTCAACTTTGATTGCTAGGGGCAATGGCTGGCAGGTTACCTGTGAACAGACTGTCCAGCAACGAGCCCCCAAAAGTAGTGGTACCCCCATAGGGGCTGCTGATAATTATAGTCCATCTGTCACTCTGCCCAGCCAGGCACACGATTCTCAGTCACTCTCAGACAGAAAACAGTCCATGCACTTTGTTTTGTGTTTTTATTGAGGGGATTAAACTTGGATGGGGATAGGGTAGTTATGAGATGCCCAGTTGATTGCAGAAATTGTTAGGGACTGAGGAACTATATACACCTCCTGTATATACACAACTTCCTCCAGCACAGAAAGAATTGGGAGGTCTCAGTGACTCTGCCTGTGAGTCACTCAACCCTGACCCAGAAAAAAACAAAACCGGCCTAGCTGCCAGCCAAGCCTGACAATTTACCTACACTAGCAAAAATGCCACCTCTCTCTAGCACACTAACTACTAGAGGGTGCTACACTAATAAGGGGAGTATATGACTTACTCCCCTTCTTCCCAAGTGACAGAGCTGCGGCTTGGCAATTCACTCAGGCACCCAGAAATGTGACATGGGAGTGGAGATTGACATGAATCATATATTCCTCCCTTTTCTTCACTCCCCTTAGCTGCACGTAGAGTTGGGGAAGCAAAATTAAGGTATACTCAGCTGGGGAGGGTGGCAGTTAAAGAGAAACTGAATATTGAAGCTGTGTTAAAAAAAAAAGGTGGGTAGAGGGCAAAGGACTAGTCGCCAGTATTGCTTGTGGTCTGCCTGCAGCTGATCTTTCCCCAATACCGACGACGTACAATGCATTCCGCACTGTGTCTCTGTGTTAATTCGGACGTCTTGTTAGAGGCAAGGTTTTGCTTCCTCCTGTCAGAGTCTATAGCAAGGGGAACAGTGAACAGCACAATAGTTACATAGTAATGATTTGTACAGGGACAAAATTATATCTCTCTGGAATCTCTACCTCTCTTAAAGTGGTTGTAAGCTCTTTACAACCACTTTAAATTACAGGTAAGCCTATAATAAGGCTTACCTGTACGTTCCGTGACTATCTCCTAAACCTGCACAGTTTAAGAGATATACACTATACTAACATGTGCCAACGTCATTGACACATGCGCAGTGAAGAAACGGACCACCGTGCCGTTTCTTCACTGACATCATGCCGCGATTGGGGGCTTCTACTCGCATGCCCAGGAGTGACGTCAAGCGACTCCTGCCAGTCACAGAGCCAGAGTCCGCGGCCCCTGGAAGGAAGAGGGGCAGTGATGGATGCGGCCTGTAGCTGGGACAGCACAGGTTTCGAATGCAGGTAAGTGACACATAATAGGCTAGTATGCAATGCATGCTAGCCTATTATGCTTTTACTTTGCAGGGTGATAGAGGAATCAGGGTTTACTTCCTCTTTAATACAAGAAAGGATTTTACTTGCTTTAGAAAATGCAGCCTGGCATTTAATGCCATTATTAAGCGTATGATCTACCAGAACACGCAGATCCTTCTCCACCATTGACTCCCCCAGTTGTACCCCTCCTAGTATGTAAGATGCATGCCTGCTTCTAGCCCCCAAGTGCATAACTTCACATTTATCAACATTAAACCTCATTTGCCACACAGTTGCCCAATTAAACAGTGCATTGCGGTCAGCTTCTAAGTTGGAGACATTCTGATAAGGACGTTATTCTGCTGCATTGCATGATGTCATCTGCAAAGACTGAATTGGTAGTTTGATCCCAGACCCTGTATCATTTATAAATATATTTAAAAGTAAGGGTCCCAACACTGAACATTGGGGTACACAACTAATAACCTTAGACCATTCAGAGTAAGAATCATTAACCTCTGCTCTCTGAATTCGGTCTTTTAGACCATTTTCTATCCATTTACAAACTGATTTTTCCAAGCTTGTAGACTTTACCTTACACATGAGCCGTGTGTAGGGAACTGTGTCAAACGCTTTGGCAAAATCTAAGTATACTACATCCAAGATCTATGTTTTCAGCTGATCTGGGCGCTTGTGTGCATCGGCGCCAAACGGCTCTATTTAGATCCTCCATGCCCAGCAGCCAGTGCTGTCCGTTCTACAGCGTTACCAGTGCTTTTCAGCGACCTGTTCTGAGTTTCCTGTTTACCTTTGACCCGGCTTGAACCTGTATCTGCTTGAACTCTGCCTGCACCTACCCCCGACTTTCCTATGACCACTCTTCTGTCTGACCCCTGTGTACCTCAACCTGCCCACCTGTTAACGACCCTGCCTGCACCCGACCATCCAATTGCCTGCTCCTCTTGCACTGCTTTGCCCGCATGTTATTGACCCGTCCTGCATCACTACTCTTCAGTCTTGCACAGACTTCTGGACGACATCATACCATCATCTGTGTCCAATACAGTCCTCGTGCTCCCCTGTGCTCCAGACCACTTATTTGGTTTATTACCACCGTTTTAAAACACTCCCACCTCACGTTATTCTAGACCACTACATAGATCAGTGACCCTCACAGACACAGTGTATGGACTACCATCTTAGACTGAATACGTCATCCGTTGGAGAGAATGCCGAGACCAAGGTCTTAGGGACCATCTCGTCTGTCCCTCGCGACCTCGTGTCCCCTCGTGCTCCTGACATAACCTGTGTCTACTACCATACTACAGCAGGTCTTCAGACACGTTCTGACTTCTCATCACTACGTCCTGCCCAGTTATTGTACGCCCGTTTCGTCACGTTCTCCTCGTCCGTTAACCTACCAGCCCACGTCCGTCCCAGCAATTGTCCACC
>BLSH010314447.1:914290-928357 GCA_018402905.1 Glandirana rugosa | reverse complement strand
AAAAAAAGGTTTTCTTCGTTTGTTACAAAACACTCATAGGTGGCACTGATGGGCACTCATAGCCGGCACTGATAGGTGGCACTGATGGGCACTCATAGTCGGCACTGATGGGTGGCACTGGTGGACACTTATAGGCGGCACTAATGGGCATTGATAGGCAGCATTGATCAGCAGGCACTGACAAGCATCACTGATGGGCACAGAGGGCCATCCTAATGGGCATTGATTGGCATCCCTGGTGGGCTCGCCTGATGGTCTCCAGTGGACATCCCTGGTGGTCTTCAGTGGGCATCCTTGATGGGTCTGCACTGATAATCAATGCGCTGATTATCAGCGCAGACCCCTCCTGTCAAGAGAGCAGCCAATCGGCTCTCATCTACTCGTGCCGGTCAGTGCGAGTAGAGGAAAAGCCGATAAACGACTCTTCCTGTTTACACTGTGATCAGCTGTGATTGGACACAGCTGATCACATGGTAAGGAGCCTACATCAGAGGCTCTTTACCTAAATCAGAGATACAGTGTGTCAGACTGACACACCACACCACCGATCGCCGCGATGCGTGCCCCCGTGGGTGCCTGCTAGTGGCTTATCCTGCTGGACGTCGTGTGACGCCCAGTCAGGATAATGAAACCACTTTCTGGTCGTCATTCTGCTATGTGGTGGGCAGGTAGTGGTTAAAGTGTATTTAAACCCACATCTTTTAAAACTATCAATAAATGGTGTATTACATGCTGTTCATACTGACTATGAGATTCGTTCTCTGTATTCTGCAAAAAAAAAGCTGGTTGATCCTGCTGCCCTCTAACTACCCCTTCTTTCTATGTCCCCACTACAGTTGGGAATTTTTCAGAGCAGTGTTGGCAGCTAGTGCACATGCTCCGTTTTCAGTGTATTTTCTACCCTGAGCACAGGGGAGGGCTGGCAGCCGTAGGCCTGGGGGGCAAGTCCAGTCAAGTGGCCCATTGAACCACCGAATCAGCTCACCATCCATGCCCACCCAATGGGCCTAGCGAGATCCATGGTAGGGCCGGCCCTGGGCGCCCCCCCTTTGCCTGCAGTTAGTTGGTGGCTGCGCCCCTGGGCCCTATTTCCTTCCTCCACAAGAAAAAAAAAGTGTGAGCGGGCAGCAGCCATCGGCCATTTTAAATGTAAGTTACGGTGGCCTGGGAGGCAATTGCCACCCTACCCCCTGGGCCAGCCCTCCCCTGCCTGAGCAGTTCCTCCCAGTCACATCTGAGCATCAAAAAAGGAATGCACCGCAATGAAACCCATAGTGCCACATCCCAAAACATGAAATGAAAAATGGAGAACTCCCTCTAGGGGTGGGAATGTATGGGCACAGATAATTGAAATATGGATAGATGTAGTTAAAAATGTACAAAAACCTAATGCATTTCGGAAACATCCTTCTTCAGAGAACACCTCTGAAGAAGGATGTTTCCGAAATGCATTAGGTGTTGATGTAATTAGCTGTTACTTCCATCAGGTGTTGATGTAATTGGCTGTAATTATCAATAACCCTTTCTCAGTTTCTGCTGGTTTCTGTATATGCATCATCTATTTTCTAGTTATTTTATATCGTCTTGAATAAACTTTTTTGTACATTTTTAACTACATCTATCCATATTTCAATTATTTGTGCCCATACAGTCCCACCCCTAGAGGGAGTTCTCCATTTTTCATGTCACATCTGAGCAGCCCATGTCACTAAAGAGTCATACTTGTGAGCGTATACACATTTGAATAGTGACAGCCCACTCCCTCCCTCCCTCCATGCCCACTAACCAGCTAAAGACAATAAGGGTGGGATATTACATCTTGATTGATGGAGGCGTCACCTCCCCGTTATTCTAAGACACAGGCTGGAGGGGCGTGACACAGCTTGTGACTGGCAGAAATCCACCCACATTATGTTATTGGCAAAAAAATAAATAAAAACAAGATTTGATTTCAAATATATACAGTAGTTGTATGACAATTTAAAACTGTTTGTTGATTTGAATTATTTAGTTTTACTTTGTATTCCAAAGTCTGTTTTTTTTTTATTTTTAATATGTGACCAGCAGCAGTGGACTAGAATCTCCTCCTGCTAATGTTTCCCTACAGACGGGCTGGAAAAGAGCTGTGTCATGTAACAGCTGTTATTGAAAAAAGGTACTTCGATTTTTTTTTTTTATTGTGTAAATGAAACAGAGTGAGTTTAGTATCACTATAATATCAATTCCATGTATTGCTTGTGCTGCTGGCTCCTTGTATAGTTGAAATCGTCATCCTCAATCTCCCTGTCTCCAACTGCCACAAACTTCTGGTTCCACCAGGCACATATCAGGAGTGCCCAACTATGCCTGCCCCTTTCACCCGCCTCACCCATTCATAGAAGCCATGCTATAGCTTTTATGAGAGAAAGAACATCTATTTGTGAATGAAGGAGGCTGACTTTTCATCTGCCCTCCATTCATAGATTGTTCTCATTCACAGAAGCTTTAGTATAGCTTATATGGATGGAGGAGGTGGGCAGAAAGGACAGGCATAGTCAGCACACATGTTAAAGTGGAGCTCCACCCAAAAGGGGAAGTTCCGCTTTTACTTACTCATACTTCCGCTAGGCAATCCAAGCAGAAGTTCTCCATTCCCGCAGTCATCTGGGACACATCACAGGACCCAGGTGACTGCGGGACCATTCAGAATGCTCAGCACAGCTTGCACATGTGAAGTGGGCACACGGCCCTGAAGCCGCAATCTGTCACAGCTGGGTGCCCACAGTTGAGATGCCAGTGACAGGGACAGAAGACAGATGGAACAAATGGCTCGAGCAAGCACATCGCTGGATCCTGGGAAAGGTGAGTGTCTGTTTATTAAAAGTCAGCAGCTACAGTTTTTGTAGCTGCTGACTTTTAATAAACACAAACATGACTGGAGCTCCTCTAAGTGCATATGACAGGTCCCTTGGCTCTATTAACACCCACATTGCAATGGTATGCCGCACTCACCAGAGATGATGGACCCACCTGCCTTATAGCAGAACAAGTCAAACTGGCCTGTAGATTTTTTATGGAGACCTGTCCCATTGCAATATCCTCTGCTGGCTACTTCCGGTTTGGGTAACCTACAGGTGCGGGTTCCAAAAAGCAGGAAATGCAGATAGGCATTCAATGGAGAAAGAAACTCCACATAGTGTAAAAATGTTTCAAGCTGATTTATTCAGTACTTACATGTTATAAACAGATAAAATCCATTAAAATAATAGCTTTTGGTTTGGCTATCAGTGACTGGTTACTACACCCATAAGTGTGCAAAAACAACCCCGCCAATGGGAGATAGTGGAAGCTAGATGCAGTCTATGGTGTGTGTGTTCCACTCTCCGGGCCTATGGTGACGTGCAGGAAGCATAGCTTGACACGTTTCGTCATACAGATGCAACATTTTCAAAAGCCATATTTCTGCAACTAAGGCTTCATGTACACTAGCACCTACTTAACTTGAGTTTAGGAGCTTTTGGCATTTTTTTTGCCAAAGCTACTATACTCAACCCCATAAAAGCCTATGTGTCCATGTACACATAGGCTTTTAGCAGAGTTTAGGAGCTGCTGCGTTTAGGTCAGCTTCATCTCCCTCAACCACCCTCTCCTGAACACAGAAGAATCGCATTCAGGATAGAAATGTTGTGACCAGTGGCCACGGGAAAATGCAAACTGCGGCAAAAACATTTTGTGTTTTCCTGCGGCCGTGATAAATGTAGACCAAGTGTTCATGAAGCCTAACGTGTTGTGAGTTTGAATCTTTGATGTGGCCTAAATTGTGTTTAGGATGTACGATCTTGTATAATGCAAACTACAATAATCAGATGGCTAATGTGCTTTTTGCTGGTTATTTTTTTTTTGTACTATACATTTTTTATTAAAAACAAACATAACAATACAGAGATCATCTGGCGTAGGCAGTTACAATCTGAAAAATCATCTAAATTCAGCAAAAAAAGAAAATCCGTAATACCATTTCAGAGTTTGTTTGCAGCCAGAGGATATAGGGTATCCAACAATAACAGTAGAAACGGGCAAGTATCCATCAATATGAAACCAGACAGACACAACAATATGTGAAAAAATCATCCTAAATGTGTCATAGGACCGCAGGGGTGGTTAGGAGTCGGGGCAAGCCATACATGAGAAAATGTCTGGTAAAAATCAGTCAGGGTATGTGAGGGGAAAAACAGGGAGAAAGGGACACACACACACAAAAGGGGGGTGATCAGGGGTGAGAGGTGATATGCAGAGGCGGCTCTCTAATTAGGCAACGTAAGTGGTCACCTAAGGCCTCGCACTCACAGGGGCCTCAAAACCGCCTAATTTGACACTGACGCCAGAACTGAGATAGAGAGTACTGACACCAGAACATTAAAGCTCTTAATATATGGAATTTATAAAGTAATTTTTTTTTTATCGCTTGAATTATTTTTGCCATTATGGGTGTGAGTGGGGCCTCATGTCTAGGTTTTGCCTAAGGCCTCACAAAGCCTAGTGCCGCCTCTGGTGATATGTGTTGGAAGAGCAACAGCAATGCTACTATATACAGTGAACTATATGTACTGTGTGCTTGTGCCTATCTATCCAGCAGGTGTCACTGCAGAGTTATAGTGTGTGTTCTATGGTAAAGTAATCAGAGGACATACCTTCCTCATATAAATGTATGCACTTGTTTGTATCTAAGTTCCTATTCGTTACTGTCCATGTTCTGATATTCCTCCATGAAAGTAAAGCTATCCTCTGCATACAACAAGCTTCCAGCGTTATATCAATACTCTGACAATAGCTTATGGGTTCCAGCACACCCAGGAGCACCCAGGCAGTGAAGAGGATACTGCAAGCCCAGGCACTGGAAATAATTCTACAGAGAGTCTGTGAGTACTGTATGCAAAGATGGCCAGTGGTTCAGATGTGAAGTTTGCAAAATCAAAGCTGAACAATGCCAATTACCAGCTGTGGAAATTCAAGATAGAAATGATTATGAACAAGGATGACTTGTGGCAAGTGCTGAATACAGACAGAGCCACAGACAAAGAAATGGAGGACTGGGATAGGATAGGCAAAAGCAATTATAAGCTCATTAGTGTAAGATGACCAGCTTATCTACATAAGAACAGAGAAAATGGCCAAAGCTATGTGGAATTTATTACAAAAGCTGCATGAACATTCAAGTCTAAACAGCAAGCTTTTCCTACTAAGAAAATTATATAAGAAGAGACTAGAAGAAGGCCAGCAATTGTGTGACCATGTGAATGCTATGCTAGAGATCATAGACCAGCTATGCGCTATTGGAGAGGACATGAAAGATAACCATATTGTTTCCCTGTTCCTCTGCAGCCTTCCAGAGACATATACTGTTCTTATCAATGCTTTAGAAACCAGACCAGAACAGGAACTTACACTGGAATATGTTAAAGGCAAGTTAATTGATAAATATGAGACGGAAGGAAAATGCGCACCGTGACGACAAAGCTCTTAAGATGTATAAAAGCACAACAAAGAAAGTAGAGCCTGCTTTCCTTGTAAAAGGAACAATCACTTAAAAAAGGACTGTTCTATCTGGAAAGCTGAGCAGCGAAAGCTACAACTATCCACAAAATAAAGAGTCAAAGCAGCCACAAAGGAAACTGCAGACACATCATGGAGTGACACCTTTAAAGTGACACACCGTTGCAAGCCACGCGACTAGTGCATAGACTCAGGAGCGACAAGCTACATGACTAGTGATGAGACCTTCTTCACAAACATTGATTACAGTGCAAAAGTCAACGTTTTCCTAGCAAACTGGAAAAGTTTCACTGCTGAAGGTAAAGGCCAGGGCTTCCTGAACTGCATTCCACCACAAGGAGGCAAGTACAGTATCCTTGTAAAGAAATACTGTATGTTCCAGAACTAGAAGGTAGCCTTCTATCACTGAAAAGTCTTGCAAACAACGGTCTCACAATTAAGTTTCAGGGTGATGAATGCACAATTCACAACAATAAGCAATTCCTCATAAAAGGAAATCTGGATGATCACCTATACAGGCTCATCACCACAGACCAGCAAGCCAATATAGTTTCTAATAACCTACACAGCAAATGTATTCATTTATGGCACAGGCGGCTGGGTCACAGAAGTCCAGAAGCTATACAGGACATTATAAAGAAAGGCTTATCAGAAGATTCGACAATAACACCTTACAAAGTGCTCATGAAATGCAAGAGCTATATAGAAGCAAAAGCCACACGTTCTCCCCTTCCACAGGCTTCTCAAAGGAAAACCACCCATCCCCTGCAGCTCATACATAGTGATGTATGCGGTCCAATGAAAACTCCCACGTCAGGCGGGAACAGATATCTACTGACTTTCATTGATGATTGTTCCAGATACACAACTACTTATCTGATGAAACACAAGAATGGAACATCAGAGAAACTTCAAGAGTTTGTTGCCATGTCTAGCAACAAATTCCAAAGGAATGCAGGAATAATACGCACCGACAATGGTGGAAAATACATAAGCAAAGAAGCAAGAGACAAGGAATAGTACACCAGACAACTACACCATACACTCCTAAACAAAACAGTGTAGCAGAAAGGAAAAATCGCACTCTTATAGAAATGGCCAGGTGCATGTTGTCAGATGCCAACCTACCTCACAAATACTGGGGGGAAACAGACGTGACTACAACCTACCTGCACAACAGACTACCCTCAAGAGCCATCAAAAGTACTCCATTCGAAATGTGGCATGGATCAAAGCCTAGCATTGGGCACATCAGAGTGTTTGGATGTAAACCATATGCCTGTATTCCAAGTGAAAAGCGATCAAAGATGGAGAACACCCATAGAGGGCATTCTAGTAGGCTATAGCGAGCAAAATAAGGGTTACAGAATCCTACACCCAAAGACTGACAAAGTAACAATAAACCATAGTGTTTATTTTGATGAGAGCCCATCACCAGAAACATTGATCCCCAAAAGCTGTGAAGTGAGTATGCCAAGCAAACCATAGAAAAAGGTAGATCAACGCGAACCTGTGCAGGAGTAAGAACAAGAGGTGGAACTTTCCCCACCAGATTCTGCTGAACTGCCAGAAATCAGAAGATCCACTCGGACTACAAAGTGGAGACTACCCCACAAGCTGTCATACACTGTCAAAACACACCGCATACTTGAACCAACATCCTGGGAAGACAGAAAAACTACCAAAACGTGAAGCCAATAAATGGAAAAGGCAGCGGAAGAAGAATTAAAGTAACTTCTAGAAAATAAAACCTGGACTCAGTACTCCCTCCTAACTGCAAAACTATAAGAAGCAAATGGACTTTTACAGTAAAGTCAGACGCAGAAGGGAATATCCAGAAATACAAAGCCAGACTAGTTGCCAAGGGTTACTCCCAGAAATCTGGTTAAGATTATGATGAAACATTTGCTCCCGTTGTAAACCACTCCACCATCAGAGCGCTTCTTAGCATTGCAGCCAGGAAGGGCAAGCAAGTGAAACACCTAGACATTAAAACTGCTTTCCTATATGGAGACATTAAAGAAGATCTCTACATGGAGCCACCACCAGGGTTTGAGCAAGGAGACAACCTTGTGTGTAAACTGCATAAGAACATCTATGGCCTTAAGCAATTTGCAAGGATGTGGAACGAGAAAGTGAAAGAAGTACCTAGCAGAGAGGGATTCTCGAGAAGTAAAGCAGACCCCTGTTTACTCCAAGAATCAAGGAGAAAGATGGATATAAATCCTTATCAATTGTGACAGCAGGCGGGTAAAATAACCTGGTTGCGTTCAGGATGGCAGGTACATTTGCCCAAGATTTATGAGTTACACGGATTTCTACCAGTAGGGGGAGTGCTGGGAGTTTTGCTGAAGTAGAGGTTTGAGCCCAGCTGAGTGGAGATGGCTCATTAAGGCCTCTATAAAAACTCTCAGCAGGCATAGGTGAGTGCTCCACCCTGGAACCAGTTTCTGTGACCATAGACTGGGGAGCGTAACACACATCCTGTACACGATAAGGCCTGTGTGGCTGAGTGTCCTGCTGAGAAATAGGAGCTGGGTACAGCAGTAGGCTGAACCTAGCTGACAGACAGGGAAACGTATTGTGTAGTCAGTGGCCAAGGATTTATTTTGTTGTTTTTGTTTTTCTGTTTTTCTACTTGTAATATGTAAATAGTATAGATCGCCTTTTTGATTTTTCCTGCAACTGCTGTCTCGCTGTGCCTATTTTGTGTAGTGAACCCCTCCAGGGGGTCACACACACCCGCTGCCGAGCTAACCCCCTTAAACTATGTTGATGACATTATAACTTGCTTTGAACACAAAGGGGATTACAAACAGATAGTAAACAAGTTGAAAGAAAATGTTGAAATCCAAGAGCTTGGGAACATTAGCTACTATCTGGGAATCTAAATACAGAGAGAAGATGATGGAAGTTATCTTAACCAATCTCAGAAAATCTCCTAAATCTTGGAAAAATTCTATACGCAGGATGCAAAGGAAGTGAAAACTCCTATGGAACCAGGCTATCAAAAGAACAATGAAGCAGAAAACTTGCTACCAAACAATGACACATATTGCAGAGCAATCGGTAAGCTGCTATATGTTGCCACTGTGACAAGACCAGACATAGCCGCAGCAGTGGGCAAACTATGCAGGAAAGATTCAGCTCCCTGTCAGCGTGACTGGAACGCAGTAAAAAGAGCAATGCAGTACCTCAAAGGAACAATTTAGGTGAAGTTATGGTTACCAGCAACATCGGATCCAAAACTGGTCACCTATGTGGATTCTGATTGGGCCAGGGACTGCACAGACCACAAATCCACAAGTGGATTTATCTTCCAGTATGGGTAAGGAACCATAAGTTGGTCTAGTAGAAAGCAAGCAACTGTTGCTCTATCTTCAGCTGAAGCAGAGTACATTGCAGCAGCATACGCATGTCAAGAAGCAATATGGATTTGTCAACTTTTTGTGGACATTGAGATAGACATGTTTCAAACCAATTAACATTTTTGAAGACAGCCAGGGAAGTATAAAGCTTACGCAATCAGAAAGGGTCAATCCGAGGACCAAACACATCAATGTCAAGTATCACCTACTGAGGGACAATGAAGAACAAGGTGCTATTGATATTCAACACTGCCCATCAGAGGAGATGACTGCTGATGCATTCACCAAGCCTTTGTTAAAGGAGCGTCAGTTATTTCCAGCAGAAGCTGAACATAGTTTGACAAAGCACATGCTGTTGAGAAGGGGTGTTGGAAGAGCAACAGCAATGCTACTATATATACAGTGAACTATATGTACTGTGTGCATTGTACCCATCTAACCAGCAGGTGTCACTGCAGAGTTTGTGTTGGTTTTATAGTAAGGTAATCAGAGGAAGTACCTTCTTCATGTAAGTGTATGCACTTGTTTGTATCTCAGTTCCTGTTTGTTCCTGTCCATGTTCTGTTATTCCTCCATGAAAGTAAAGCTATCCTCTGCATACAACAAGCTTCCAGCGTTCTATCCATATTCTGACAATAATATGTTTCACGAGTGGGATGTGAAAAGGGAGAAGAAAAAAGGGGGGAGGCCGGCCTGCCATGCTGTCAGTGGATCAAAGGCAGGAGCCTACGGAATAAGCACATTCAAGGAGAGAGGTGCTGTTTATATACAGTTGTGCTCATAAGTTTACATACCCTGGCAAAATTTGATTTTCTTGGCCATTTTTCAGAGAATATGAATAACACAAAAACTTTTCTTTCACTCATGGTTAGTGTTTGGCTGAAGCCATTCATTATCAATCATCTGTGTTTACTCTTTTTAAATCATAATGACAACAGAAACTACCCAAATGACCCTGATCAAAAGTTTACATACCCCTCGTTCTTAATACCATGTATTGCCCCCTTTAACATCAATGACAGCTTGAAGTCTTTTGTGGCATTTGTGGATGAGGCTCTTTATCTTCTCAGATGGTAAAGCTGCCCATTCAGGTAAAGCTTTCAGTTCCTGGAAATTCTTGGGCTGTCTTGCATGAACTGCATGTTTGAGATCTCCCCAGAGTGGCTCAATGATATTGAGGTCAGGAGACTGAGATGGCCACTCCAGAACCTTCAGTTTATTCTGCTTTAGCCAATGATAGGTCGACTTGGCTTTGTGTTTTGGATCAATGTCATGTTGGAATGTCCAAATATGTCCCATGCGCAGCTTCCTGGCTGATGAATGGAAATGTTCCTCCAGTATTTTTTGATAAAATACTGCATTCATCTTGCCATCAATTTTGACCAAATTTCCTGTGCCTTTGTAGCTTGCACATCCCCAAAACATCAGTGATCCAGCTCCGTGTTTCACAGGCCTTGTTGACTTGTCTACAAATGTAGCGTTTATGTTGTGGCCAAAAAGCTCAATTTTGGTCTCATCACTCCAAATTAATTTGTGGCAGAAGGCTGGAGGCTTGTCTCTGTGCTGTTTGGCGTATTGTAAGCGGGATAATTTGTGGCATTTGCGTAGTAATGACTTTCTTCTGGCAACTTGACCATGCAGCCCATCTTTCTTCAAGTGCCTCCTTATTGTACATCTTAAAACATGTTTTCATAGAGACCTGCATTTCACCTGAAGTTATTTGTGGGTTTTTCTTTGCATTACGAACAATTTTCCTGGCAGTTGTGGCTGAAATTGTAGTTGGTCTACCTGACCGTGGTTGGCTTTTAAAAAAACCCTAATTTTCCACTTCTTGATTAGCATTTAAACACTGCTGATTGGCATTCTCAATTCCTTGGATATCTCTTTATATCCCTTTACTGTTTTATACAGTTCAACTACCTTTTTCCGCAGACCCTGTGACAATTCTTTTGCTTTCCCCATGACTCAGAATCCAGAAACATCAGTGCAGCACTGGATGAAAGTGCCTGTCAGGAGTCCAGAAACTCATTGATCTTTTATACACACACACACACACACACTAATTACAAGAAAACAGATCACTGGTGAGGATGGTTACCTTTAATAGCCATTTAAACCCCTTTGTGTCAACTTGTGTGCATGTTCTCAGGCCAAAATCACCAGGGTATATAAACTTTTGATCAGGGTAATTTGGGTAGTTTCTGTTGACATTATGATTTAAAAATAGTAAACACAGTTGATTGATAATAAATGGCTTCAGCCAAACACTAACCATGAGTGAAATAAATGTTTTTGTGTTCATATTCTCTGAAAAATGGCCAAGAAATCATAAATTCTGCCAGGGTATGTAAGCTTATGAACACAACTGTAGGTCCAAGTCTTTAAACAGGAACCATCTTGTCCAGGTGGATAAACACAAGGACATGGCTTCTTTGGTCATGTGTAGCAGTTCCTCCATCTCTCCCACCTGGTTGATGCAGTGACACCAGCTAGAAAGTTCCGGGGTGCTAGTCGATCTCCAGAATCTGGGGATACGTGTTTTGCCGGCTTTCAATAAGTGAATGTTACGGGATTGTTTATATTTAGAAGGGGGCAGGTCTGTATGATGTGTGTAGAAATATGTACATGTATTTACATAGCTGTGTGAGGACCTGGGGGTGGGAACAGGAAGTATGAAGTGAATCTAGAAGAAATACATTTTACATGTGGCTTTCTGCTGGCTAGAATAAACAAGCTCTTCACAAGATTCATCTGACTATCCATCATTGCCTCCACAAAATCTACATGGTGACAGAAGTGGAATCGCTGAAACATCATGGCTCAGAATCTACGTGACTGAAATTCAAACGAGAATGGGACATGTACAGCAAAGCAGGACTCTCAGACGAGTCAAAAAAGGTACAAGCTTACACTCTTCTCAATTTTGCTGAATCAGATGCACTAGTTATTTAATTTTCAAGATCATGAGGACAGAGAGGACCCTGATGTCTTAAGCAAGACATTTGATGAGATATGCTTACCACAACATAATGTGATAGTAGACAGACATGCTTTTAACATGATGGCTCAGAAACCTGATAAAGGAATACAATCCTATGCAGCCACACTGAGACTGCTGGTTAAAAAAATGTGATTTTGGTGCACTAACAGATGAACTGATACGTGACAGGATTGTATGTGGTATTTACAATCATGCAGTTTGTGCTCAGTTGTTAAGGAAGAAAGATTTAACACTGGAATCAGCCATCAGAATATGTATGTTGTTTGAACATTCTGAAAGGGCCACTAAGGAACTAAAAGAGAGGCAGAAGTGTTTGTGGTGCAACAAAACAAGGCAATGCAGCAACTGTGGTAGTGAACACACTACTGAGTGCAACAAGTGTCTGGCTTTTAACAAAAGGTGTAACTCATGCAACAAATGGTATCATTTTGCAAAATGTTGTAGGTCCAAACCTTAAAATAGAGGTGCGTGGATGACACCATCTAGTGACATTAAACAACAAAATGTGCACAGAATTAATGAAGTAGAAAGTGATGATCACCAAAACCGTTTTCATTGTGAAAGTGTGGACCTAATTGCAAATAAGGTAGACATATTCACCACCCTCTCAACAGCATGCAACAAGCATGTCAAGTGGAAAATTGACACTGGTGCCAAATGCTATGTCATGTCCTTCTCCACATTGCACAGCATTGATCCCAAAGCTGAAATTGATCAGTCAAATTAAGTATACCTGATAGCTTTTGGCGGTCAAACAATTCAGACACTGGACACTTCTACGTTGGCTCTATCAGGGGACAAGCTACTGTTCCACATTGTGGATTGAAATGTTAAGAGCCTGCTAGGCTTAGCAGACAGCATGCGCTTAAATCTAATACAACTCAGTCCAGAAGTACATGCAGTACAACAACAGGCTCCTGATATGACCACTTATGAGGACTTATTTCAAACTGACACTGTTGGTAAGCTTCCAGTCATGTATCACATGCGCTTAGATGAAACGGTACAGCCTACTGTGTGTGCCCCTTGAAGGATCCCACTGGCTTTAAAAGACATATTCTTGCAAGATTGGAAAGGATGACTACCCCCTGGGTGTCTGCCATGGCAGCAGTAGTTGAGAAAGATGGCACTGTCCGCAAACGCATTGATCCTGTGCACCTCAATAAGGCTCTCCTGAGGCCTTATCACCCATTAAAAAATGTAGAGCAAGTGATCACTGACATGCCACAGGCAAAGGTCTTCAGCATTCTAGATGCAAAATGTGGTTTCTAGCAAATCCCTCTGGATGAGAAATTATCATTACTCACAACATTTATGACCCCATATGGACATACAAATGCTTATGGGTGCCATATGGAATTTCAGCAGGAAGCAAAGTCTTTCAGAGATGTATGGAACATCTCTTTGCTGGACAGCCATGTGAAATAGTCGTAGATGATATTTTGATTTGGGGATCCTCCATTGAGGGACATGACAAATGATATAAATGCGTACTAGACCGTGTCAGAGCCATCAATATGCAGCTCAACCCTACCAAATGTCGCTTCAGGGTCTCCATAGGTTCAGGGTGCCATATGTTGGACACCTTTTCACTGATAAAGATGTCAAGCCTGACCCAGAAAAAAACAAAGCCTTCCATCAAATGCCTGCTCCAGAGGACAAGCATGGGTTGCAAAGGTATCTTGGTATGACCAATTATCTCTCGAATTTCCTTCATCAAACCAGTGCGATAACATCTCCACTCTGTCAGCTTCAGGGGCGGATCCAGAGCCTAGTCTCGGGTGGGGCACTGCCAGAAAATATTTTTTTTCGCGGGCAATTTGTCAGGGCAATGGCTGGTGTTGGCACTTCAATCATCATGGCTCACCTCTACAATAGCGTGACCAAACTACTTCCTTTAAGCTCTCTATTAACCAGTATGGTTCTATGGAAACGTTGGGTACGAACAGGAGACCTCGTCCGTAAACTACCTTCCGAAACAAAAAAAGACCCAGTCCGAACTGTAGAAATAGTCACTTTTCCACAGGTTGTATACCGTGGGACTTGGATACCTCTGGGACTTCGCTGTAAACCATCCCAACTCGACGTATAACTACCGAGACTGTGCCAGATCATGCGTAAATATAGTAAACAGTACAGGGAGTTACCTCCTAGGGGTTTAGTTTT
>BLSH010314447.1:877981-906077 GCA_018402905.1 Glandirana rugosa | reverse complement strand
AATGTCTAAACTGCTGGCAACAAAAGTGAGTACACCCCTAAGTGAAAATGTCCAAACTGGGCCCAATTAGCCATTTTCCCTCCCGGTGACTCTTTAGTGTTACAATGTCTCCGGTGTGAATGGGGAATATGTGTATTAAATTTGGTGTTATCGCTCTCACTCTCTCATACGGTCACTGGAAGTTCAACACGGCACCTCATGGCAAAGAACTCTGAGGATCTGAAAAAAAGAATTGTTGCTCTACATAAAGATGGCCTAGGCTATAAGAAGATTGCCAAGACCCTGAAACTGAGCTACAGCATGGTGGCCAAGACCATGCAGCGGTTTAACAGGACAGTTTCCACTCAGAACAGGCCTTGCCATGGTCAGCCAAAGAAGATGAGTGCATATGCTCAGCGTCATATCCAGAGGTTGTCTTTGGGAAATAGATGTATGAATGCTGCCAGCATTGCTGCAGAGATTGAAGGGGTTGGGGGTCAGCCTGTCAGTGCTCAGACCATACGCCGCCACTGCATCAAATGGGTCTGCATGGCTGTCACCCCAGAAGGAAGCCTCTTCTAAAGATGATGCATAACAAAGTCTGCAAACAGTTTGGTGAAGACAAGCAGACTAAAGACATGGATTACTGGAACCATGTCCTGTGGTCTGATGAGACCAAGAAACTTATTTGGTTCAGATGGTGTCAAGTGTGTGTGGCAGCAACCAGGTGAGGAGTGCAAAGAAAAGTGTGTCTTGCCTACAGTCAAGCATGGTGGTGGGAGTGTCATGGTCTGGGGCTGCATAAGTGCTGCCGGCACTGGGAAGCTACAATTCATTGAGGTAGCCTTGAATGCCAACATGTATTGTGAAGCAGAGCATGATCCTCTCCCTTAGGAGACTGGGCCGCAGGGCAGTGTTCCAACATAATAATGAACACAAACACACCACCAAGACGACCACTACCTTGCTAAAGAAGCTGAGGGTAAAGATGGACTGGCCAAGCATATCTCCAGACCTAAACCCGATTGATATCTGATGAGGAGCGCAAGGTCTCTAACATCCACCAGCTCTGTGATGTCATCATAGAGGAGTGGAAGAGGACTCCAGTGGCAACCTGTGAAGCTCTGGTTATGTCCATGCCCAAAAGGGTTAAGGCAGTGCTGGAAAAATGGTGGCCACACAAAATATTGACACTTTGTGCCCAATTTGTACATTTTCACATAGGGGTGTACGCCTTTTGTATTTTCGTATCCAGGCGAAGCGCTTTCCTCCCTGGTAATTTACCATCACTGGAGACTTTCAAAGATGGTGGCTTGAGACTTGTCGTGCTGCGCATGACGTCATACGTTCGTTGACGTCCGCGCATGCGCATTGGGTATTGCACGTCCGCAATCAATGCCGGTGACATCAGACGCCGGCTGATTGGAGTTAGATTTCCCTGTATAAAAGATGCATACCAGCGATCTGCTCCCTGCACCGGCTGCTCTTGCAGCGGGGTAACGCTGAGCCCGGATATTATCATCACTAGGTAGGTCTTAACCAGATCTTGGTTTCTGTAATGAACACTGAGGTTACCTGTTTGTTAAGCAGTTGTATTTTGCTTTATAGTGGATTGATTACTGCTAATGCATAGGCCTTTTTGTCCATGCCAAAACACACTGAATTTTCGACTCTCAAAATGTATTGTCCACAGTGGAATCAGTCTTGGTCTGGGTCCCTCTATTGTGGGAAGGGATTGGATCAATATGATCGAACTGAGGAAATGTTTGTCGGCTGACCATTATCAATAGAAATGTTTTCTGTTTTTAGCCTTTTTGTCTTGAGACCCACTGGTTTTCTCTAGTAACATCCCTTGGCTCACCTGTGCCCCAGTTTTGCTATTCACCTATATTATATTTTGTTACATACTTGGATATTATTGGGTGTTTTATGATATTGAAGGAGGACCCCAATTTTTGAGGTCCCCTACATCCACCCTTTTGGGCCTGTGGTCATTGAACTCCTTGTTTGCATTTTCATAACAGATTCTTCATAACTATATATCCCTAATTAAGGGACCATATCTGTTGTGTTGGTTATCCGACTCTGCAGTCTGCATTTCTGGTCTGACTCTCCGACAGGTGGGTTTCAATCCACTCCTCTTCCATCGTCTTAGTGTGATGCCCATATCCTGATTCACATCAGGTAATATATTGCATTAAATTAATTTATATATATCCATTTGGATATTTTTTTATATATATGTATCCCCCCCCTTTTCCAGAGGGTGTTTGTAATATTGTACACTCTATAGTCTCTGTATGTTGGTTTCAATGGTATGTTTGTATATATATTGTGTGATATCTATGCATTTCTTGAAAATGTCTCATTGATTGTACTTCTATCTAGAATCTTTGCAAGCCTAAAAGTTCCTGACGAAGCTAAGAATTGCGAAACATGTCGAACATACAGGCAATCTAACAGTTCTGGGTTTTTTATATATGAAAAACTGTATTCTATGAATTTTTGTATGTATGTACTACCAATTATCGCTCTTTTTGACAATATTTTAATAATGTTGTGGAAAAATAAAATATCTAATTTTTTTATTTAAAGAAAATTTTTTGATTTTGTCTCACTTTTTGGCACCATAAAAATCCCATTCTTCCTCAGTTTTCATACCCTGATCAAAAGTTTACATACCCTGGTGATTTTAGCCTGATAGCATGCACACAAGTTGACATGAAGGAGTTTGAATGGCTATTAAAGTTAACCATCCTCACCAGTGATCTGTTTTCTTGTAATTAGTGTGTGTGTGTGTGTGTGTGTATAAAAGATCAATGAGTTTCTGGACTCCTGACAGGCCCTTGCATCTGTTTGCTTGTAATTAGTGTGTGTGTATAAAAGGTCAATGAGTTTCTGGACTCCTGACAGGCCCTTGCATCTGTCATCCAGTGCTGCACTGATGTTTCTGGATCCTGAGTCATGGGGAAAGCAAAAGAATTGTCAAAGGATCTGTAGGAAAAGGTAGTTGAACTGTATAAAACAGGAAAAGGATATAAAAAGATATCCAAGGAATTGAGAATTGGAAAAACAAGAAGTGGAAAATGAGGGGTTCTGTTGAAAGCAAACCTCGGTCAGGTAGACCAACTAAAATTTCAGCCACAACTGCCAGGAAAATTGTTCGGGATGCAAAGAAAAACCCACAAATAACTTCAGGTGAAATACAGGACTCTCTGAAAACTTGTGGTGTGTCTGTTTCAAGATGCACAATAAGGAGGCACTTGAAGAAAGATGGGCTGCACGGTCGAGTCGTCAGAAGAAAGCCTTTACTATGCAAATGCCACAAAGTATCCCACTTACAATACGCCACAACCATAAACATTACATTTGGAGACGAGTCAACAAGGCCTGTGAAACACAGAGGTGCATCGCTGATGTTTTGGGGATGTGTGCGTTACAAAGGCACAGGGAATTTGGTCAAAATTGATGGCAAGATGAATGCAGTATGTTATCAAAAAATACTGGAGGAACATTTGCATTCATCAGCCAGGAAGCAGCGCATGGGACGTTCTTGGACATTCCAACATGACAATGATCCAAAACACAAGGCCAAGTCGACCTGTCATTGGCTACGGCAGAATAAAGTGAAGGTTCTGGAGTGGCCATCTCAGTCTCCTGACCTCAATATCATTGAGTCACTCTGAGGAGATCTGAAACGTACAGTTCATGCAATTCAGGGTCAAACAAAGGACAATTGCGCGAAGAGATATAAGCTGCCAACACTTTACTGGACCTATAGTGCATAAAATGTAATACAAAACAAGTGTATTGCTAAAAACCTGAATAATGTGAAAATGAATATGACATAAATAAGTGACATTCAAAACCAAAGTCCATATATTTATTGTGATAAAAAGTAGTTAAGTTCAATAAAGGTGCACAAGGTTTGATTAAAGTGCCAAATATAGTGCAATAGGTGTCCTTCGCAGGATACAGTGCAAATATGCAAACAGTATGCCCCAGATGATGTCCCCTAGGACGAAACATGTTGGGTGAGGACCGCGTGAGCATCGCCAGTTGTTACTTTTAATTATCATATGCCGTCTTTTGTACTTCTTTTTGTAAGTGCATATTGTCCTTTGTTTTATTAAATCTTTTATCGGAGTCACACTATGTGGAGTCTCTTTCTTTATATATCCATTGGGTTAACGATTGGAGCATATACCCGTATGTCAGGGGGAGGCAACCTTTGGCCCTCCAGCTGTTGTGGAACTACATTTCCCATGAGGCATTTCAAGGCTGGAAGTTACAATTACTCCCAGAGGCATGATGGGAGTTGTAGTTCTGCAACAGGTGGAGGGCCCCAGGTTGCCTACCCCTGCCATATGTGGACCAGTCTCCAGGATCGAACAACATCACCTGGATCTGCTCCCTGCTGTGGAAAGATCTCATCCGGAATTTAGTCCTAATAAGCCTTATGGTACGTGATTCCAACTAATCTGGTAAGCGCTTAATCCTACCACCTTTTGGCGCACCTATTTTATTCATCCATCATTTGGAGTACCACTATCTTCACCGTGTCATCCTTTGAAGTACAGTCAGGTCTATAAATATTGGGACATCGACACAATTATAATCTTTTTGGCTCTATACACCACCACAATGGAGTTGAAATGAAACAAACAAGATGTGCTTTAACTGCAGACTTTCAGCTTTAATTTGAGGGTATTTACATCCAAATCAGGTGAACGGTGTAGGAATTACAACAGTTTGTATATGTGCCTCACACTTTTTAAGGGACCAAAAGTAATGGGACAGATTAACAATCATAAATCAAACTTTCGCTTTTTAATACTTGTTTGCAAATCCTTTGTAGTCAATTACAGCCTGAAGTCTGGAACGCATAGACATCACCAGACGCTGGGTTTCATCCCTGGTGATGCTCTGCCAGGCCTCTACTGCAACTGTCTTCAGTTCCTGCTTGTTCTTGGGGCATTTTCCCTTCAGTTTTGTCTTCAGCAAGTGAAATGCATGCTCAATCAGATTCAGGTCAGGTGATTGACTTGGCCATTGCATAACATTCCACTTCTTTCCCTTAAAAAACTCTTTGGTTGCTTTCGCAGTATGCTTCGGGTTATTGTCCATCTGCGCTGTGAAGCGCCGTCCAATGAGTTCTGAAGCATTTGGCTGAATATGAGCAGATAAGAATTCATCATGCTGCTTTTGTCAGCAGTCACATCATCAATAAATACAAGAGAACCAGTTCCATTGGCAGCCATACATGCCCACGCCATGACACTACCACCACCATGCTTCACTGATGAGGTGGTATGCTTTGGATCATGAGCAGTTCCTTTCCTTCTCCATACTCTTCTCTTCCCATCACTCTGGTACAAGTTGATCTTGGTCTCATCTGTCCATAGGATGATGTTCCAGAACTGTGAAGGCTTTTTTAGATCTTGTTTGGCAAACTCTAATCTGGCCTTCCTGTTTTTGAGGCTCACCAATGGTTTACATCTTGTGGTGAACCCTCTGTATTCACTCTGGTGAAGTCTTCTTTTGATTGTTGACTTTGACACACATACACCTACCTCCTGGAGAGTGTTCTGGGTCTGGCCAACTGTTGTAACTGTCGGTTATCCGCCACAGTTGTTTTCCGTGGTCTTCCGGGTCTTTTGGTGTTGCTGAGCTCACTGGTGCGTTCTTTCTTTTTAAGAATGTTCCAAACAGTGGATTTGGCAACACCTAATGTTTTTGCTATCTCTCTGATGGGTTTGTTTTGTTTTTTCAGCCTAATGATGGCTTGCTTCACTGATAGTGACAGCTCTTTGGATCTCATATTGAGAGTTGACAGCAACAGATTCCAAATGCAAATAGCACACTTGAAATGAACTCTGGACCTTTTATCTGCTCCTTGTAAATGGGATAATGAGGGAATAACACACACCTGGCCATGGAACAGCTGAGCAGCCAATTGTCCCATTAATTTTGGTCCCTTAAAAAGTGGGATGCACATATACAAACTGTTGTAATTCCTACACCGTTCACCTGATTTGGATGTAAATACCATCAAATTAAAGTTGAAAGTCTGCAGTTAAAGCACATCTTGTTTGTTTCATTTCAAATCCATTGTGGTGGTGTATATAGCCAAAAAGATTAGAATTGTGTCGATGTCCCAATATTTATGAACCTGACTGTATGTTGCCAGATCTCTGTGCAGTTTTAAGGTTTCAGATCTACCCCAAAGACTGTTCCTCCTTTTTACATCATTTGCACTGTACCCAAGGAAGGACACTAATCACACTTTGTATTTTTTTTTTTTTTGTTTTTTTTTTTTTGCATATTTGCACTGTATCCTGCGAAGGACACTTATTGCACTATATTTAGCACTTTATTCAAACCTTGTGCACCTTTATTGAACTCAACTACTTTTTATCTCAATTCATATATGGACTTTGGTTTTGAATGTCACTTATTTATGTCATACTCATTTTCACGTTATTCAGATTTTTAGCGCTACACTTGTTTTCTATTATAATTCATGCAATACCGCCCAAGAATTTCCAGGAACTGGAGACTTTTTGCCAAGTGGAATGGGCAGCTTTAAAATCTGAGAAGATAAAGAGCCTTATTCACAAATACCACAAAAGACTTCAAGCTGCCATTGATGTTAGCCTCTACAGATCCACGCTATAGCCGAAAAACAGCTACAGCGCGGATCTGAATTGCCGGGCGGACGTCCATGGGCTCAATGTCCGTTGGAGACCCACGATCGCCTAATGGAGCGGCAGAACGGGGAACCGCCAATGTAAACACGGCGGTTCTCAGTTCTGTGAGGGGGGACAAAACAGATCTACTGATCCCTGTGATCAGGATCAGTAAATCTGTTATGTCACTGCCAGCCCAGCCCCCATACAGTTAGAACACATACAGGGAACACAGTGAACCCCTTGATTACCCCCTTAGTGTTAACCCCTTCCCTGCCAGTGACATTTATACAGTAAGCAGTGGATATTTAAATTTCTGATCGCTGTATAAATGTCAGTGGTCCCAAAAAACTGTAAAAAATGTCTGATATGTCCGCTGCAATGTCGTAGTCCCGATAAAATTTGCAGATCGCCGCCATTACTAGTAAAAAAAAAATAATACTAAAAACGCCATAAATTAATTCTCATGGTTTGTAGACGTGATAACTTTTGTGCAAACCAATCAATATATGCCAATTGGGATTTTTTTTTTTTAACAAAAATATGTCGAAGAATATATATCGGCCATATTTATTATAGCAAAAAGTAAAAATAATATTGTTCTTTTTTCAAAATCGTTGCTCTTTGTTTATAGCGCAAACAATTAAAACCGCAGAGGTGATCAAATACCACCAAAAGAAAGCACTATTTGCTGGGGAAAAAAGGACATACATTTTGTTTGGGTACAGTGTCACACGACCGCGCAATTGTAATTCAAAATGCGACAGCTCTGAAAGCTGAAAATTGGTCTGGGCAGGAGGGGGGTTTAAATGCCCAGTAAGCAAGTGGTTAAAGGGGGCAATGCACAGTATGAAGAACTGGGGTATGTAAACATTTGATCAGTGTCATTTGGGTAGTTTTTATTGTCATTATGATTTAAAAGGAGTAAACACAGTTGGTTGATAATAAATGGCTTCAGCCAAACACTAACCATGAGTGAAAGAAAAGTTTTTGTGTTATCATTCACATTCTCTGAAAAATGGGCAAGAAATCATAAATTCTGCAAGGGTATGTAAACTTATGAGCACAACTATAAATGATTATACTAGCAGTCAGATAACTAAAGAATGTAGTACATATAAAGAGGCAATTATACAATGAACACGAGGTAGCCATTACATTGGTTAAAATGGTTCACTATACAGGTTGCAATTAGTGCAATATATAGGCAGGGGATTTTGCAGCGGTAGTTTTAAAGGGGGTCAAAAGAAACCTTTTGTATATTGATAATGGAAATAGTGATACAATGCTGATGGGTATTTTTTATTGCCACTGACCCCCGATGATTAAGAGATGGAGAGTTCCTCTGCTGTTAATTAACATCAATGATTTGGTAGGGGATATTACTGCCACTGACCACTAATGCTTTTGGAAAGGGGAGGATTACTGGCACTAACCACCAATTGGGACAGAGGATTACTGCCAGTGATGCTTTGTGCTGAGATTTATGTGTGTCTGGGAAACTGTCACTTGTGACACAGTAGCTAAAGAATATTTTGTGGGACTGTGGCATACATGTGCAGTGAATACTGCAAGTAGGCTCAGACTACATTTAACTATGCCCTTTTAGGCCATGCTCAATATTTAATGCAATTTATCTACACCCATGTGCACATTGCATGTGGTCTGCACCATGTCCCTCTTTCTCAAGTTCTAAAGCTGGGAAATATTCAAAAAAGGCTGCACTCAGGTTTCCAGTCTATAATTAACCCACTGCAAAACTGTTTGTGAGCAAATGTTTAAAATTTAAATACATGCTCGATTCTTGGTTAGCAAGGATCAATGCCCTGAAAATGGATGTCCTCCCCAGATTCTGTCACGTATCTGGTGGTGGAGTCTGCAGGGGTAACCTCTCTTGCGACCCTGATTCGTGAACCCTTGGTAGAGCAGATAGGAGGTTCAGGAGTGAAGATGGCTTGAGGGTTGAACTGGTCACCGTGACAACTAAAGTAACTCCTCCGGTCTTGTGCTAGTTGGTAGAATGGTGGTACAGGCTGGGTCGGCAACTGGCTGGCGGTGCAGTACAAAGGGAGCAGGCAGGAGAATGGTTGGGCACAGGCAGAGTTTGTTAACGGGCTGGCAGCAAAGGTACAAGGGAGCAGGCAGAAGAGTGGTCGTGGAAGCCGAGGTCAGTGCAGACAGAGATCAAAGCAGGGTCAAGACAAGCCAGGTCACAGGAACAGATAATCAGGTTGCTCAGGAACACACACACAAATGCTGTAGAACGGACAGCACTGGTTGCAGGGTGCTGTCCTCTCAAATGGGCCATTTGGTGCCAATGCCAGTGCATATGCACGCGCACACACGCACAGACTTCCAGACCCGAGTTCTAGGGGCAACAGCTGTTTCCTGACATTGCCCCCCCAAGGGGTAGCCTCCAAATGCCCAACCGGGCAAGCTTGGCAGGGTTGTTCTCCTTGAACAGTTGGATAAGCTCATCCGTGTGGATGTTGGCTTCAGGCTCCCAGGAGCTCTCTTCAGGGCCGTAACCCTTCCACTGCATAAGATATTGAATATATTGAGATATTGTTCAAGTGTTTGATTAATTCTTTCTGTCTGGCCGTTGGTCTGTGGGTGGTAAGCAGATGTGAGAGCAAGTTCAATTTCAAGAGAAGAACACAGAGCTTTCCAGAACTTGGAAGTAAATTGGACTCCGCGATCAGAGACGATGCTAGAGGGAACTCCATGGAGTCTATCTCCCGAATGAAGATCTCAGCCATCTCCGCGGCTGATGGTGTGCCCTTCATGGGCAAGAAGTGCGCCATTTTGGTTAAGCGGTCCACAAAGATTGTAGAATACCTCTGGGATGATGGAAGTTCCATGATGAAATCCATTGAGATCATAGACCATGCCCATTTGGGTACAGGAAGTAGTTTTATTAGCCCCCATGCCTTGGTTTTGCTGCTCTTGTTTTGAGCACAGGTGGAGCAGGAGCCGACATATTTCCGACAGTCCTCATCTGCCTGGGGCCACCAAAATGAACGTAATAAAAGTTCAGCGGTCTTGCAAGCTCTGAAATTTCCAGCCAACTTATGATCATGACAAGATGCCAGAATGGTTAAGCGTTGCTCCTCTGGTACAAAGAGCCTATTTTTTTGCCACAGTAACCCATCTCTTGTAATCAGACTGGGGATGGCTGGCCTTGGGAGTCTTAGCTAAAGATTGCCTGATGTGAGACAACAAGACCCACTGGATCAATAGGAAGTTCCTGGGATGCAGAACTGTGTCAGGAATCATGGAATCTCCAGGTTTGCAGAACATCCTGGACAGGGCATCTGATTTGGTATTCTTCGACCCAGGCCTGTACGCAACATGGAAGAGGAAGCGTGATAAGAAGAGAGCCAACTGGGCTTGACGAGGTCTGTCTTCTGGCTGATCTGAGATACTCTAAGTTTTTGTGATTGGTAAAGATCAAAATAGGGTGCCTGGCTCCTTCTAAAAGATAGCGGCACTCTTCCAGCGTGGCTTTGATTGCCAGCAGCTCACAATCTCCCACATCGTAGTTACTCTCTGGTGAGGACAGCTTAGGGGAGAAGAACGAACTGTGTGAAGGGCAGCCTTGGCTCCTTGTCTGTGACAGCACGGCCCCTACAGCAACTTCGGAAGCATCCACCTCCAGGACAAAGGGCAGAGCAGGTTCGGGGTGCTTCAGAATAGGTGCTGACGTGAATAGCCCTTTCAAGGTCTCAAAGGCTCTTTGGGCTTCCTCGGTCCACAAGAACCATGTATTGGATTTGATGAGCTGCGTAATTGCGCAATAATCAATGAAAATCCCTTAATGAACTTTCTGTAAAAGTTGGCGAGGTCAACAAAATGCTGGATTCCCTTCTTGTCTGTAGGAGCAGGCCACTCAAGAATAGCGGAGACCTTTTGGGGATCCATAGTAATGACTGTGACCGACATGATGAGTCCCAGGAAGTGAATACTGGAGCGTTCAAATTTGCACTTCTTGGCTTTGTCCGTGCTGCCGAAGGCGACTTAGGACACAGGCAACATGTTTACGGTGCTCTTCCAAGGTGGGAGAGAAGATCAAAATGCCATCTAAGTAGACGATGACAAAGAGATCAAGATAGTCTTTGAACACATCATTCACGTAATGCTGAAACGTAGCTGGGGCATTACAGAGTCCAAAGGGCATCACCAAATACTCAAAGTGCCCGAACCGGGTGCAGAAGGCGGTTTTCCACTCATCGCCTTCCCAGACGCGGGCCAAATTATAAGCCCCACGTAGGTCCAGTTTCATGAAATGTTGCCGTTCCAAGTCTCTGGAAGAGCTCCGGGACCAAAGGCAGGGGGTAACGGTTTTTGACCGTTATTTTGTTTAGCTCCCTGTAATCTATACAAGGCCTCAAGGTGTGGTCCTTCTTTTCCACGAAGAAGATTCCAGCTCCTGCTGGAGACTTAGAGGGCCGGATTAAGCCCTTCAAGTTCTCATCTAAGTAGGCCTTGAGGGCCGCTAGCTCCAGCTCAGTCAGGGGGAAGATCCTTTCAAAGGGGACCTCGGCTCTGGGAAGGAGCTCAATAGGACAGTCATATGGCCTATGAGATGGTAGTTGTTCAGCCTCCTTCTTACTGAACACGTCTAGAAAGTGGTGATAAACGGAAGGAACCGACAGGCGGGTCTCTGGATCAGAGTCAGTATCCAGGCTGAGCAGTGTGGGGTTAGGTCCTTCAGTTCCTGGGAAACAGTGCTGGAGGCAGTAAGGTGACAGGAATTTGGTCTCCCTGGTAGCCCAGTTGATACAGGGGCTATGAGCTTGCAGCCAAGGTAAGCCGAGGATGATCGGAAACGGAGGAAGCAATAACATCTAGTAGCAGGAGTTCCGGATGGCCGCCAGGGGTAGAGGCAGGTATGAGGAAGGTTTTATGTGTGACGACACTGGATTTGATGGTAGTGCCGTCAGCCAATCGTATGACCATCACATGGGATTTAGGTCCCAGCAGAATCTGGTGCTGGTCCGCGAAGGTTTGATCAATGAATCCACTGCAGGCACCGGAGTCAATAATCGCTGTAACTTGGAGACTCTTTTCGGGAAGCTGTAGGGAGAGAGGGAGAGTGAGGTGAGTGGCGGTATTCAAGGAGGTTGGTACGTCACCGCTGGAGAAAGGTGAACACTTACCGAACTTGGCAGGGCAAGTTCTCACCACATGTCCAGGCTTTCCGCGGTTGCTTAAGCGTCGTTGTCTCTCTTCTAGGGTAAGGGATGGCTGAAAAAAGACCCAGCTTCATGGGTTCAGGCTGATCAAGTGCCGCTGGTGAGGCCACAGGGGTCAGTGAAGCTGGACTGGGATATCTAGGTACCCGGGGTAGCAGCCAAGTGAGGCGAGAGGATCCCGCAGATCTTTCGGCTCTGCGCTCTCTGAGACGCCTGTCAATCTGGATTGACAAATTGATTAGAGCATCCAGGGTGTGTGGCACCCCCACACGGGCTAGGGATCTGAAAGGCTCAGAACTGGTGACAGAGAGCTGCGTCGTTCCACGCAGTGTCAGCACTCCAGTGCCTGAACTCCGTGGCGTAGTCTTCCGCCGTACGGCGGCCTTGCTGGAGCGCATGGAGAACTGCTTCGGCAGTGGCGGCTTGATGTGGGTCTTCATGCAATAAGGCCATGGCCTGGAAGAACAGGGTCAAGCTCCTAACTTCAGGAGCCTTCTGTTGCAGGAGGCGGTGCACCCAAGACTGAGGTTCCCTCAGCAACAGGGAAATTACCAATCCCACCTTTGTGGTCTCCAGGGAGAAGGTGCGGGGTTGGAGAGCGAAGTAAAGTTCGCATGGATTGCAAAACGCCCGGAATTTGGTACGGCCGCCTAAAAACTGCGCCGGCAGGGGAACCTTAGGTTCAGAAGGCAGAGCCACTAGGGTGCGAGCTGTAGACTGGCTCCGGGGGCCGTGACTGAAGCCAGTTCCTGCACCCGTTCCTCCTGTCGGGTGTAACCTTCCTTTAGGGTCTTGACGGCCTGGGTCAGACTGGCCAGGTGCAAGCAAAGATCGTCCATAGGAGAGGACCCCTGTACAGACTCAGGCATGGCTGTCCGTTGCTGTCACATACCTAGTGGTGGAGTCTGACTTATGCAGGGGTAACCTCTCTTGCGACCCTGATTCAAGAACCCCTGTTAGAGCAGACAGATGGTTCAGGAGTGAGGATGGCACGAGGGTTGAGCTGGTCACCGGTGACAACTGAAGTGGTATCTCTGGTCTCATGCTGGTAGTAGAGTGGTGGTAGAGGGCGGTGCAGTACAGGAGGAGCAGGCAGGAGAATAGTTAGGTACAAGCAAGGTACAAGCAAGGTTCATCAACGGGCTGGCAGCGGAAGTACAAAAGAGTAGGCAGATAGGGTGGTTGTGGAAAGCCGCGGTCGGTGCAGGCGGAGATCAAACAGGGTCAAGGCAAGCCGGGTCACAGGAACAGTTACAGGTACAAGTAAACAGGAAGCTCAGGTACACCAAACTCTGTAGAACAGACAGCACTGGTTGCAGGGTGCTGTCCACTTAAATGGGCTGTTTGGGCACCAATGCCGGTGCACAAATAAGTCCAAATAGTATTTAAACACATCGTTCACAAGGTGTTGGAACATAGCCGGGGTGTTACATAGTCCAAAGGGCATTACTAAATACTTGAAATGTCAGAACCGTGTCCGGAAGGCGGTTTTCCATTCATCGCCTTCCCGGAAGCTGACAAGGTTATAGGCCCCACGGAGGTCCAGTTTTGTGAACACTGTTGCTATTCCTAGTCTTTGGAAGAGCTCCGGGATTAAAGGCAGAGGGTAGCAGTTTTTAATTGCTATTTTATTAAGTTCCCTGTAATCTATGCAGGGTCTCAGGGTGTGATCCTTTTTCTCCACAAAAAAGATTCCAGCTCCTGCAGGTGACGTGGAGAGTTAGATGAAGCCATTCTCCAGATTCTCATCCAAGTAGATCTTGAGTGCTGCTAGTTCCAACTCAGGGGGAAGATCCTCCCAAAGGGGTGGCAGCTGCTCAGCCCCCTTTTTACTAAACACGTCTAGGAAGGCATGGTAAACTGAGGGAACCGACAGACGGGTATCCGGATCCATGTCTTTATTCAGGCTGCACAACGTGGGATTTGGTTCCTCAGTTCCTGGGATGCAGTGCTAGAGACAATAGGGAGACAGGAACTTGATTTCGCTGGTAGCCCAATTGATGCAGGGGCTATGGGCCTGCAGCCAAGGTAGGCCGAGGATGATGGGGAATAATGGAGATGCAATGACATCCAGGAGCAATGGCAGGCAAAGGGAGCGTTTTGTGTGTGACAACTCCCGATTTGATGGTGGTTCCATTAGCCAGACTTACGACCATCCAGTGGGATTTAGGTCGCAAGGGGATCTGGTGCTTGGCCGCAAAGGATTGGTCAATGAACCCACTGCAAGCACCAGAATCAATGGCGGTAATCATTATATTCCTTTCAAGAAGCTGGAGAGAGAGAGTGAGGTGAGCGGATTTATTCACAGGGACTGGCATGTCGCCACTGGGGGACGATGAACCCCTTCTGAGCTTAGCTGGGCAAGCTCTCACTACATGGCCTGGTTCTCCACAATAGAGAGGCAGAGATCAAACAGGGTCAAGGCAAGCCGGGTCACAGGAACAGTTACAGGTACAAGTAAACAGGAAACTCAGGTACACCAAACGCTGTCGAACGGACAGCACTGGTTGCAGGGTACTGTCCGCTTAAATGGGCCATTTGACGCCAATGCTGGCGCATACGCGCACGCGCAGGCTTCCAGACGCGAGTTCTAGGGGCAACAGCTGTTTCCTGACAGATTCCTGTATCTATTTCAAACTATTCCTATCCACATACCAATCCCATACTTTGGAAAGCTTTGCAGATTGTTCTTTTTTATCTGGGGGCAGCTCGTCCTAGGATAAAATACGACACCCTATCCTGGCCAAAAAATGGAGGGGGGCTGGGGTACCAGATGTCTCTTTATATTACAAAGCGGCAGTACTCACACGGATAGTAGATTGGTTTCATAACACTACCTCCAAATTATGGGTTCAACTGGAAGGCTATCTGAATCCAATTGAGCTATGTGCCTTACCGTGGACCCCCACAAATCTCCATAAAGACAATCCCCTTATGGGACAGATTGATCTCATCCGGTACCATATCCAAGACGATAGGCCCTATGACCTCATTCTTTGGGGCTCCTGCCTTCTTACCAGCAGTAACAAAATCAGAATTTGGGCCCTGGCAAAAGAAAGACTGTAGGAGACTTGCTCAAATTCTATGGGCAGATCCCTCTTTGATGACTGGCTCTTCACCTCAAACGATTCACCACCCCCCGATTCATTGGTTTCAGAGACGACAAGCCCTATCCTATGTTCGCAGTTTCTCCTCCCTGTCGGCAATTCTCTCCGACACATCGAGCTTCGAAGACTTACTCTTGCAAGACGACCCACCAACTCATGTTGTTTCCCAAATTTACTCACTACTTCTTAACGTATCCTCCCCTGATCTCCCTTCCTATACAAAGACCTGGGAATCAAAACTGCAACACTCTATAACACACGTAGATTGGCTAAAATGTTTCATCCTGACACATAAGCTCTCACTAGCAACCGTCACTCAAGAAAAAGGGTTTAAGCTCATAATCAGATGGTACAGATGCCCAGCCACCATCAGACATTGTGACCCATCCATGTCAGACGCCTGTTGGAGATGCTCATTCTCCAGAGGCAACCTTCTTCACATATGGTGGGATTGCCCTCCTATAGGACAATTTTGGCAAAAAAGTTTTGATCTGTATTGTAGGCTGATGGCAACATCTATCCAACCCTCACTGGAGATAGCTCTGTTATCTATAATCCCGGGCCCTCTAAAATCAGTGAAAAATGATGTGTTACGACACTTCCTCGCTGTGGCGTGAACAGTGATCCCCCATTTATGGAAATCAACTGGTGCGCCCTCCCTTGGTGATTGGGCTGTTGATGTTGATTGCATCTGAGACCTAGTGTGCATGGTAGCTCAGGAATGTGATAGAGAGGAAAAGTTCACCACCATGTGGACTTCCTGGTCCATGTTTCGCTTCTCTGCCGATTTTATACCATGGGCAGAAGATGCATGAGATCCCAACATAACCGATCCATAATGGAGTGTCCCCTATCCATCCTCTTTTCTTCCCAGATCTTTATTTGTGTTTACTCTTTATCCTTACGTACCCCTTCCCTACTAGCTCCTAAATAAGTATTCTCTATATGCAGAAGGTTATCAGAATCCCAACAGCATATACGTTTTGGGAGCAATAGATGCTCTCTATACTTTATACAGATATCCTGATCAATAAGTTATATCTCCACTGTAACGGGGCCAGAGATATTTTTTTTTTGTTGTGGTTCCTTTGTAGAAATCAACAGTGTGCACTGCAGCCAGCTTGTCTGCCTGATTAGCCTAGGAGTCCCTGTGCCCCGCAGGGGGTGGGAAGCTGATCTCATTAGGAGGCACACACAGCCTGGTGTCCTGTGACTGGGAGGGTTAGACATCCTGTCTCCAGGGGTCTTGGGAGCCAGGCTTAGCTAGATACAAAGCACCATATTAATTTCCCTAGGCTGGGCAAAAACCGTCAGTCTCTTGCCGAGCTTTCGTCAGTGATGGACCCAGGGGAACTCTTATCTGTCTCTACACCTAGGAGGCTGGAAAATACATGGAACTACTGGACTACCCTCACATTCTACCCTCTGTGCCCGGATTGTGCCCTGTGATCCTGGACTAATCCCTTTCTGTACCACATTGCTGCTTGTGCCCCTGGACTTACCTCTCAATGTGCTCTATTTCCAACCCAGCTGTGTGCCATCCCTGGAGAGGATTAACTCTGTGCTTGCCGCTCTGCTGTGTGCCATCCCTGGAGAGGACTAACTCTACTGTGCACCAACCTGTGAGTAAACGGACTCTTTGCTACCAGAACTCTGCCATTCCCCTTTGTGTGCCCAGAACAGACTCCTTGCTACCAGAACTCTGCCATCCCCCTTTGTGTGCCCAGAACGGACTCTTTGCTCTCTGCCTGTCTGTAATTCTTATCACCTGGCTGCAGGCCACTCTCTCCATCCTTCAATAAAACCTGTGTGAGCACTCCTACTCTCCGCGTGTGTCTGTTCCACCCACACCTTCGTCACATCCACCATTTACAAGAATGTGACTGCTACCTGATACCATTATTCACTATATCTGATGGAATGTTATGGCATACAAACGCATTGTACTGTAAAGAAACGAATGTGCCCAAATGTAAACTCTGATTACCAATAACGTGCCAGAAGAATATCAAAGTTATATACTCTCTGTTTATATGATTTTTGTTACTTTTGATTCTCAATAAAACAAGATTGAACTAAATACATGCTTGAAAAGTGGGAACAAATTGTAATTGGTGTTGGCAGAATGTATAGAATTAGCATCAGTAGTTTCAACTGTCACTCAATCACTTTCCAGGAGCAAAGCCAACTATGTCAGAACTTAATTTTAATATAAGACAAACATCTGTCTCTATGGTACCTAGCCTGACCATTTAAAGCTTGGCTGATGCATATTAAAAGGGCATCATTTCCTTTGACCCTGAGGAAGATAATCAGTACATCCTTTGGACTGACATCAGAGGCAGCTTTGGCCATCTTTAGCTGATAATGTGCTGAGCTGCAGGCTAAGGAAATAACATGAGTAATCTTTGGACAAACAATACTTTCTTACTCGCTTTGACAGAATTTATCTTTAAATCCATTGCAAAATCAGAGTGCGTGACACAGATTTATTTTTATTAAGAAACATCATTAAGTGCTATTCCTATTTAAAACGGACATTAAAAAAAATGAACAAATTATGATTTTTAAATGATCCTGTCAGGTACAGGTGCACTAATTACAATGTTTGACCTTTTGTGAGGCCTTTCATTCTCAGCACTGGTGCTTTTATTCGCTAGACCAGCCCTTCTCAACCACAGTTCTGTGGAATCGTAGGGTTCCTCTGCAGATTGCTAGATGTCCCTTGAGCTGTGAAAGGTTAATATCCTGTCTGATGATGCCTGCATAGTACTGGCACAAAGATCACATGGCTGTGGTGGTGGTATGAAACCAGTGCTCATTATTGTAAGGGGACAGTGCCTTGACCACCAATGTAAGGAACATTCTTTCCCACTGACCACCAATCTAACAGTGAATTCTTTCCACTGACCACTGATGTAAGGGAGCACCGTACCTAACTGACCACGAGTGTAAGGGTTTTTTTTCTTCAATGACCTCCAGTGTAAGGGGGCTTTTCTCCTGCTGACACCCAAAGTAAAGCGGTTCTTCGCTGACCTCCAATGTAACAGAGACCCATTCCTACAGACCACCAATGCAAAGAGTTTTTCTTCACTGACCATCAGTGTAAGGGGCTCTTCTTCTACTGACTTTCAATGTAGAGGGGTTCATCTTCACTGACCACCAACGTAAGGGGGACCTACTCTTTCTAACCACCAATGTAAAATGTTTTTTTCACTGCCCACGAATGTGAGAGAGACCTTCTCTTACTGACCACCAATGTAGGCGGTATTTTCTTCACTGATCACTATAAGGGGGCTCCACTCCTACTGACCATCAATGTAAAGGGGATCTACTGTTTCTTACCACCAATGTAAAGGGGCATTTGGGTATTCATATATCTATATTACAGACCCCAGCAGTAAAAGAGAGCAACCTTTCCCAGACCCACTGCACTGATTTGCTAGTATCTCTACTCATTAGCTAGAATACTACCCAGCATATTAAAGCTACTGTACCAGTACAATAGCCAGGAAACTAGTATTTTCAGAACCAGAGATGAGCTGCGGCAGTCTCCATATTTTATCAGTACAGGTTTTCTTTAGTGTACAATATCTTAGCGACTACCTTGTGCAAATGTGTAACAGAAGTCAAACACATATCACCTGTGGTTTATAGGAGGTGATCATATAGTTGAGGCAAAGCCTTCTATAGATAGCAGTCATGCAATGATAGAACAAGAATTTTTCTCCAGATGCTTTTGCATAAGCACCTCATGCTGCCACTCTCCAAATGGGTCTGACAAACTCTTGGGCCCCCTTGGTATGCTTGACTCCACAGGCTTGCCTTCACCAAAGAGCGGACATCACTATGCCTTCAAATTATTAGTCTGATGGGGCAGCTGATATCACATCCAAGATGGGGGTGCCCAGCAGCAGCCTCAGGAATTTTGGATGTATACACAAGGGAGGCTTTTACAGTTAAATAACTAAATATGTTAAATTCACATACATCTTATGGAAATATTTTTGTGGAAATGAATATTCTGGCAAAGGGGTCTAGTTATGAGCATCTCCTTAACCACTGTTCTAAAAACGTGCTGGAACAGTGACTGTTGGTGCCAGCCTGTACTCCGTGCAGAGACTGACCTGTCACAGTTCCATTCTCCTCTATGGAGGATCGGATGAACATGGACCGTCTTTCCGTGTTCATCCGATCCATCAGGCAGATGGAAAATAGGGTTTCCATCTGTCTGTGTTTGGTGGATCAGAGCGGATTGGATGTCAGCGGACATGTCACCACTGACATCTGTCGCTCCATAGAGGACAATGGAACGTCCGTTCGGGTCCGCCTGAAAAACTGACAGGCGTACCTGAACGATCCCCTAGCGTGAAAGAGCCCTAACATAGATGGTGGAACTTCTGTCAACGACAGCTGTGGTCCTGCGAGATTAATGTAATTGGCTCCTGGGTCTCAGATCCTGCTATAGATGATTCCTTAGAAGCAGGACCAGATCTACCTTTTCTGATTTGTGGGTGCATAATATCAAAACCGGAGTTGAGCGAACCCGTACTGCAAAGTTCGGGTCCGTACCGAACTTTGGGGTGTCCGTGACCCGGGCCCGAACCCGGACATTTGAAAAAAAGTTTGGGTTCAGGTTCTGGGTTTGGGTATTTGATGACACATGTTGAATAGCTTCAGGGAAGCCAATCAACAAGCGTTTCACTGTTTTGACCTTAGAAGCCATCACAGCCATGCCTACTAATGGCGTGGCTGTGATTGGCCAGTGCATCATGTGACCCAGCCTTTGTATAAGCTGGAGTAACGTAGTGCTGCATGTCACATGCTCTCAGGCTAGTCTAGGGAGAGGATGCTGCCGGCGCTGTGAGGGACAGATTGCAGATATTAATAACATCTCATCCTGTATTACAGAACGTTCTGATTGTGGTCTAGGTAGAGATTACTACAACTGCTTTGAGGGACAGATTGCAGATCTCATCCTGCATTACAGAACGATCTGATTCTGGACTAGGTAGAGTCTACTGCTTTGAGGGACAGGTTGCAGATCTCATCCTGCATTACAGTACGATCTGATTCTGGACTAGGTGGAGTCTACTGCTTTGAGGGACAGATTATTGCTCTAAAATCATCTCCTAGTTCTATAGGGTCAGGTTCCTGCTGTTGCTGTAAGGGACAGATTATTGTTCTAAAATCATCTCCTTGTTCTAAAGAGAGAGGTTCATGCTGTTGCTGTAAGGGACAGATTATTGTTCTAAAATCATTGCCTACTCCTATAGGGTCAGGTTCCTGCTGTGGCTGTAAGGGACAGATTATTGTTCTAAAATCATCACCCACTCCTATAGGGTCAGGTTCCTGCTGTGGCTGTAAGGGACAGATTATTGTTCTAAAATCATCACCCACTCCTATAGGGTCAGGTTCCTGTTGGTGCTGTAAGGGACAGATTATTGTTCTATAATCATCTCCTAGTTCTAAAGGGAGAGGTTCCTGCTGGTGCTGTAAGGGACAGATTATTGTTGTTCTAAAGTCACCTCCTAGTTCTAAAGGGTCAGGTTCCTGCTGTTGCTGTAAGGGACAGATTATTGTTCTAAAATCATTGCCTACTCCTATAGGGTCAGGCTCCTGTTGTTGCTGTAAGGGACAGATTATTGTTCTAAAATCATCTCCTAGTTCAAAAGGGAGAGGTTCCTGCTGTTACTGTAAGGGACAGATTATTGTTCTTAAATCATCGCCTACTCCTATAGGGTCAGGTTCCTGCTGTTGCTGTAAGGGACAGATTATTGTTCTAAAATCATCGCCTACTGCTTTTTCAGCCCTCTAGCACTTGCCAGGACTTTTTTACAGCCATTTTTGTGCCGAAAAGTTCGGGTCCCCATTGACTTCAATGGGGTCCGGGGTAAGATTCGGGTCAAGTTCGGTACCGAACCCAAACTTTTTCGCAAAGTTGGGTCGGACCCGCCGAACCCGAACATCCAGGTGTCCGCTCAACTCTAATCAAAACACCTTCATTTTATCCTTGTGGCTATGCATATTGTGGTGAATGATAAGTATGTCAAGATTGCATGTAACAGGGGGGAGCGACTTAATGGGGATCATTAAACAGAACCTGTGTCTATTCCCTGAAGTATTCACACACTCTTAGATGGTGTGGCTAGACCAAACAGCCGGTCCTCCAGTTACCAACTGGAGCTGGCTCCAGGCTGAACTCTGCACTGACAGCAAGAAAAGGGAAGTGATGTCACTAGTGAAATCATGGAATTTCCTATTGAAAGTCCAAGCAATGCTAAAGCAGCTCTGTACAGCCTCTCCTAACAGCCAGCAATAATTCACTATTAGTGGTGATCTGTTGCTATAGAGCTATATGAGCTGGATCAGGTCTCCAAAGGCCTTAAAAATACCAAAAAAAAATCTTTCATGAAAGTAAAAACTACACACATTTTTCCACAGTCAGACTCTCTCGATGAAGCAGCTAACTACAAGAATAAAAATGTTCTGAGCCCCAGATGGGTTCCATATGATATTGTCTAAATGGGTGACCTTAGGGAAAAAGAATCTTCAGTGTTCAGCAACTGTTTTCAATAATTTCCTTACTCATACAAAGATAGCAGCACCATGATTTAGAATACTGCCCTTCCCCAAAATAGTGTAAAGTGAACCTTTACTTTACAGCAGGGGTGCTCAACCTTTTGAAGTGCGAGGGCCACTTAAGTGATTTGGTAACCGGTCATGGGCCACAATGAACTATGGTGCTTTACCGCCCCTCAAACCACAAACATAAATGGGTCCTTACTGTCCTGAGCCCCCTATATGGCTGCTTTCATAGTGATGTGCTATGGTTTACTCACACTGCAGATGTAGCACAATGTACCTGCGGCTTTTCTGCGGGTTAAATGTGCTTTGCCATTGACTTCTATTATATCTTGCAGGTGTAGTGCACTTTCTGAAAGCACACCAAACCTGCAGGATATAATAGAAGTCTATGGTTCATTGTATGTAACCCACAGGAAAGCCCCATGTGCACTGTGCTGCATCTGTGGATCAGTGTGAAAGCAGCCTAATAACCATTGCAAAAATATGCTAATAAATTTGCTCCTTGCTACTGAGATATTTATAAACTGATCTTTTATTTTGCACTTTCTGCAGGCATCACTGGCTGTAGGAAATGTTCCTTTCCCAGGCGGAGTGCGTTTGATATCACTCCGCCTGGGACAGGAGCGGGCGCAATAGAGGAAGCATTAGTCGTGCTCCCTCCACAGCCGCTTGCTTCCTCCAGTGCTGTCTCCATCCACAGATCCACACTGATGCTCTGGGATGACGGGTTGACAATGTGCAATCTGGGCTTGTCAACCTGCTGTCCCAGAGCAGGAGGTCGTGGGCCACCAGTTGGGCACCCCTGCTTTACAGGGTGGGTGGGCTGTTGCCACTATATAGCACACTTACCTTCTAGTGTACCCTCCACCAGCTACGTGGCATCTGTGCTTCCCCTTGTCACTCTATGCCACTGACATTGTCTCCCACTGGATCCTTCTAGGTCCATCATCTTCTTGGCCTGCTATTCAGCAGTTTCTGATTATGTATCTCGTGCCACTATGTGCTGGAACTACTTCATTTGGGCACCCAGCTCAATTCTCTGCAACTTATTGATGCCGAAAAAGTGCCCAGACTGTACACTGGGTTGAGAATGTGGCACAGGCAGTGTAGAAAAAATATGAAATTCCTAGGATCAGTAGGAAGGTGGTTTTTTTTAGGTAAAAGGAACTGCAGTTTTTCATCATAGACTATGTTTCTTTCATCATAAACTGCTAGCAGTTTAAAATGCTTTAAAGGGGAACTAAAATCCTTAAATTTAAGAGTCAAATATTCTGTACCAAATATCTTTCTGAAGCTTATAATTTGGGCCATGGTCTATCTAGTAGTAGTTGCTAAAATTCAACTGGACTTGTTTTGTAATGTTGAAGATGTTTCATAGCTTCTCCATATCACTTCTTCAGTTCTAATAGGTGTAAGGTAAATACCACCACCTTCGACAGCATCTGTCTGCTGCATATAATTCCATCTGAACATTTCTACCCCAGTGTTTTGGCATTAATTCACACTTTCAGCCATGTAAATCGAAGGATTAATACTTACGACTTCTTCCTGACACCAAGAATGGGATTGCATAACAAGAACAGAGTGGTTCCACAACTTTCACAGCCCTCATCCTAATCAACATCTGTCTATTCCATGGTGACTGGATTAAGGTGCCTGAGCTACCTATATGGATATGAATGCTGGGGTATTTTCCTGATACTCATTAGAACTGAAGAACTTGCATAAGCTTTGAAGCATCTTCGAAATTACAGAACAAGTCCAGTGGAAATTAACTAATTCAGCCTTTCTGAACCTTTATACCCCAGAGGAAGCCTTGAAATCATTTTCAGATCTCAGAGAACCCCTGATAAATCCAAATCACTGGAGGTTAGTAGGATCAATAATCCTTACATTGGAGGTTAGTGGAAAGAATGTCTCTCTTACAATGGTGGTCAGAATGTCGTCCTTAGAGACAACTAAAAAGCTCATTGGTTCTGCATTGGTTTAAGTGGTGTTGCCCACATTATACAGGCACCATCAGAGTGGGGGTCAATGGCCTACAGCACAGGGAACCCCTAGCAGCCTTTGAAGGAACCCTGTTTGTGAATGAGTGGACTATTACTAGATGTAGTGAATATTGTATTTGTATCTATGTGTAATTTTAATTTTGTATCTGTTTTTGGATGCACAATTTGGAAAAACCAGCATAACTTCAAAGAGAAGTATGGGATTTTTTCTTTTAGAACCATACTTACATAGGTAGATGCAGCATCGTTCCAATGCAGCCGGCTCTAAGGCTGAGAACCAATCGATCAAACGCCACTAATCGCTCAGTTCTTATAGCTCCCTGAGCAGAGAGCTGGTACTGTCAGTCATAGTTACATAGTTAGGTTGAAAAAAGACACAAGTCCGTCTGGTTCAACCATAAAAAAATAAATATATACATCATACTATCCCATATACACAATCCTATACCCACAGTTGATCCAGAGGAAGGCGAAAAACCCCAGCAAAGTATGATCCAATTCACTACAGCACAGGAAAAAAAATCCTTCCTGATCCCCTGAGAGGCCATCGGATATTCCCTGGATCAACTTTATCTATGTTAGTACCCAGTTATATTATGTAGATTTAGGAAAGAATCCAGGCCTTTCTTAAAGCAATCTACTGAGCTGGACAGAACCACCTCTGGAGGGAATCTATTCCACATTTTCACAGCTTTTACTGTGAAGAAACCTTTCCATATTTGGAGATGAAATGGCTTCTCCTCTAGAAGTAAAGAGTGCCCCCTTGTCCTCTGTTTTGACCTTAAAGTGAATAACTCAACACCAAGTTCACTATATGGACCACTTATGTGTTTATACATGTTGATCATGTCACTGCTGTCTGCCCACCCCCCTGCACACACTTGAGCGCTAGGCTATGGAGGGAGCAGCTGGCCAGTTGCCGGTCCAGGCATTTCTGAAAACTACACAACACTGCCACACAGGATAGCCAGGTGAACAATACCACTCTTCTAAATCAAAAGTGAAAGAAAAACAGCAGACGGTTGAGCTTTTCCCTCTGCTCACTCTGCTGTCTCCTTTTAACACCATGTTCCTTGTCAACACATTTGCATGCAGCTCACCTTACTTGCTCCCAGTCCTACCCCAACCTCTTCTTGTCCAGGTACTGCTGTTGCAAGAGGCAACTCAATAATCATTTGTTCATCACTGAATGTATTGTATAAATGCAAGCAGTGTAAATACCTATATTTGGTCTGGTATCAGCCTATTGCAGTCTGTGTTTAGCAGTTGGATTGTGGGGGAAGAAGCAGAACAAGGAGCCAATTAGTTCATGTGCTGCCCAGAAGCATGCTGATGGGAGGACAAAGCAGAGTGACAGATAAACAAATTATTGTGCTGCTTTTCTTTTAATTGTACAGTCACAGTCTGCGGTGGGTCTAGGAGGACCTTGGCTCAAAGAAACTTGGTTGAATGATTTTGGCCATCAGACTGATGACATCCATTGGCAGAAAAAAATACTGCAGGGGAAATCTCTGAATTAAAGATGAATACTGCAACAAAGCTTGAATTCTTATTTTATCTTTTAATGGGCTACTCATTTTTATCTTTTTTTTTTTTTGGCTTAGAGATGTGCTTTGAATTTACATTAACGTGTTAAAGATTATGAGAGATTTTTTTTGAATGGATTTATGTAGACACATAAACTCATTGCTCTCCATACATCCCTTTTAACTGCTGCTACATCTGATGCCATTTGTTGCTACATGTGCATCCAGCGGAATGCTGCATCATGTGATGAACGTTTCGTTTATTGCTTCATGGATTAAGCTGTATTTATCTAGGTTGAGAATTTTCTGCTTCTATTCCAGCCCCAACCATTTCTCATGGTCAGATTACTAAATGAGGCCAGATGTGCTGTACAGGCTTCATAAACTACCTTAGACTTTACAGACACATAACTATTACTGGTGCTGCCTTAAAAAGTACAGACTGACATGAGAAATGTAGACAGTGTGGCTCCTTTGTTGCACATATATAAATGTAACAGCTTGGCCTCAATTTCATCTCCATCCAAACTGGATGAAAACTTCCCCCACGGTGCTGCCGTCCTGATGCCAACACCGCCAGTGATACTTGGCAGTTCTTGCTAAGGCTGCCAGTCGTGCCCTGTTCTAACTTCCAGGAAGTTTGAATAGTGTAACTCCAAGCACAACAGCATTTCAAACAGGCATGAAGAGTCAGATATCTTCAAAGATATGTTAACCCACGAACAAACATTTTATGTAACTTAGCAGTCCTTTAATGAGTTGGCTGCATTAGTTGCCTTTTTATAGGCATTATTTTCACTGGCTGATCCTGCCAGTAACACATTTCCTGTCCTAGGACGACAACACTTGCTTGTAGGCAGTTGCAGGTTTTTCCTCCATCCTGTAGGTGGCACTGTGGCAATATACAGATGGAGTGGAGTCTGTTAGGGAAACTGTCACATGATGGACTCCGTCAGTCTCTCAGAGAGGTCAGCTGTCCATTTGGACTCTGTGAATCTCCCGAGATCTCGGGCCACCATCTTGGTGTGGAACTCCTTATAATAGGGGTACCCACATCATTTGGATGCACCTGATGCGAATAGTAGGTCTGCTAGTTAGGGAAAATGTATAGCGAAGGCAGAAGTTCTTTGTGAGTAGGATCAGATCAGAGACAATGCCTGCCTACAGAAAACATCCCGGCATTCCAGAATAGTAACCTAGGGATCACTGCATCAGCAATATAGTGCCGTTCTGGAACAACACTAACCACCACCCTTCCAGTGGAAGCTGTCCTCCGGTAATACAGGCCCAACCCTGGCAACACTGTGTAAACACCAACTGATATGTTGCCTTATAACAGTGCCTACAAAACAGTCTATAGTCTTTACTGCTAATCTATATATTCAATATACCAGCTAAATACATCAAGGACTGTGTGTGGTCTATCTCTTGATTTGGGTACCCTGGGCCTAGGCCCCACATACATGCTCAATGTACTGTATCTATGATAGAACCCAGTTTTTGTAGCTAAATGATTTTAAAGGGCGCATGAGATATTTACTGTTATCGCACAAATACTGTACATACAGGTACATCTCAAAGAAATAGAATATATAAAAGTTAATTTATTTCAGTAATTTAATTCAAAAAGTGAAAATCATATATTATATGGATTCATTACACATAGAATGATATATGTCTAGCATTTCTTTTAGTTGTGATGATTATGGCTTCCAGCTAGTGAAAACCCAAAATTCAGTATCTCATAGACTCGTGTCACACTCTAATCAGCTAATTAGCTCAAAACACATGTAAGGGTTTCCTGAGCCTTTAAATGGTCTCTGTCTGGTTCAGTAGGTTACACCATCATGGAGAAGACTGCTGACTTCAAAGTTGTCCAGAAAACCATCATTGACACCCTCCACAAGGAGGGTAAGTAACAAAAGGTCATTGCTGAAGAAGCTGTATCCAAGGATATTAATAGAAAGTTGAGTGGAAGGAAAAGGTGTGGTAGAAAAAGCTCCACAAGCAACAGTGATAACCGCAGCCTTGAGAGGATTGTAACGCAAAGGCCTTTCAAGAATCTGGGGGAGATTCACAAGGACTGGACTATGGCTGGTTTCAGTGCCTCAAGAGACACCACACACACACATATTTGGCACATGGGCTATAACTGTCACATTCCTTGTGTCAAGCCACTCCTGAACCACAGACAGTATCAGAAGTGTCTTACCTGGGTTAAGGCGAAAAAGGACTGGACTGTTGCTCAGTGGTCCAAAGTGGATGAAAGTAAATTTTGCATTTCATGTGGAAATCAAGGTCCCAGAGTCTGGAGGAAGAGTGGAGAGGCACAGAATCCAAGTTGCATGAGGTCCAGTGTGAAGTTTCCTCAGTGATGATTTGGGGAGCCATGTCATCTGCTGGTCTTGGTCCACTGTGTTTTATCAAGTCCAGAGTTAGTGCAGCCCTCTACCAGGAAACTCTAGAGGACGTCAGCTTCCCTCTGCTGACCAGCTTTATGGAGATGCTGATTTCATTTTCCAGCAGGACTTGGTTGGCACCTGCCTGCACTGCCAAAAGTACCAATACCTAGTTTAACCCCTCCAGGTCCGCGCTATTGCCGAAATACGGCTCCAGCGCGGACCTGAAATGCCGGGAGGACGTCCATGGACGTCCTCCCACTGCGCATGCTCCCGCGCGTTCTTGCCCCTTGGCGGCACAAATGTTGCCGCCAAGGGGCAAGACTCCGAGGACATTCACTAGCGCCCAGAGCCCGCCTGTAGCTCAGGCGGGCTGGGCGCCCGTGCGAGGGCGTCGCACGCCGCGCGCGCGGCGGCGACGGAGGTCCCCCGCGCGCCCTCGTACGCGTCACCCTCCTGCAGGTACCTGCAGGAGGGCCGTAAAGTCCAGGCGCGACCTCGGCATAAAGCCGTTATCGCGCCTGGACCTCCCCAATTTGATCCATAACCATGAAAACCGTCACGTCCGTCCACGGTTGGTTCAGGACGACCTTTTACTTTAGTC
>BLSH010314447.1:837093-855045 GCA_018402905.1 Glandirana rugosa | reverse complement strand
CTGTTTTATATACAATATCTCGCAAGTGAGTACACCCCTCACATTTTTGTAAATATTTTATTATATCTTTTCATGTGACAACACTGAAGAAATGACACTTTGCTACAATGTAAAGTAGTGAGTGTACAGCTTGTATAACAGTGTAAATTTGCTGTCCCCTCAAAATAACTTAACACACAGCCATTAATGTCTAAACCGCTGGCAACAAAAGTGAGTACACCACTAAGTGAAAATGTCCAAATTTGGCCCAATTAGCCATTTTCCCTCCCCAGTGTCATGTGACTTGTTAGTGTTACAAGGTCTCAGGTGTGACTGGGGGGAGCAGGTGTGTTAAATTTGGTGTTATCGCTCTCACTCTCTCGTACTTGTCACTGGAAGATTGCCAAGACCCTGAAACTGAGCTGCAGCACGGTGGCCAAGACCATACAGCAGTTTAACAGGACAGGTTCCTCTCAGAACAGGCCTCGCCATGGTCGACTAAAGCAGTTGAGTGCACATGCTCAGTGTCATATCCAGGGGTTGTCTTTGGGAAATAGATGTTTGAGTGCTGCCAGCATTGTTGCAGAGGTTGAAGGGTGGGGGGGGGGGGGGTCAGCCTGTCAGTGCTCAGACCATACGCCGCATACTGCATCAAATTGGTCTGCATGGCTGTCATCTCAGAAGGAAGCCTCTTCTAAAGATGTTGCACAAGAAAGCCTGCAAACAGTTTGCTGAAGACACGCATACTAAGGACATGGATTACCGGAACCATGTCCTGTGGTCTGAAGAGACCATGATAAACTTATTTGGTTCAGATGGTGTCAAACTTGTGTGGCGACAACCAGGTGAGGAGTACAAAAACAAGTGTTTCTTGCCTACAGTCAAGCATGGTGGTGGGAGTGTCATGGCCTGGGGCTGTATGAGTGCTGCTGGCATTGGGGAGCTACAGTTCATTGAGGGAACCATGAATGCCAACATGTACTGTGACATACTGAAGCAGAGCATGACCTCAACCTTCAGAGACTGGGCCGCAGGGCAGTATTCCAACATGATAACATCCCCAAACCCACCTCCAAGACCACCATGGGCTTGCTGAGGGTAAAGGTGATGGACTGGCCAAGCATGTCTCCAGACCTAAACTCTATTGAGCATAGGTGGGGCATCCTCAAACGGGAGGTGGAGGAACGCAAGGTCTCTAACATCCACTAGCTCCATGATGTCGTCATGGAGGAGTGGAAGAGGACTCCAGTAGCAACCTGTGAAGCTCTGGTGAACTCCATGCCCAAGAGGGCTAAGGCAGTGCTGGAAAATAATGGTGGCCACACAAAATATTGACACTTTGGGCTCAATTTGGACACTTCACTTAGGGGTGTACTCACTTTTTTTGCCAGTGGTTTAGACATTAATGGCTGTGTGTTGAGTTATTGTGAGGGGACAGCAAATTTACACTGTTATACAAGCTGTACACTCACTACTTTACATTGTAGCAAAGTGTAATTTCTTCAGTATTGTCACATGAAAAGATATAATAAAATATTTACAAAAATGTGAGGGGTGCACTCACTTTTGTGAGATACTGTGTGTGTGTGTATATATATATATATATATATATATATATTACACTGACTGACTGCACACTACACTACAGTACCTGCCTAATCTCCATTCATTCACTATATATGGCCACCATGTATGCAGTAGCTTAATATAGTGAGGGGCGTGGACTTAGCCGCTGAGCCATGATTGGCCAAAGGCACCCTTACGTTCGACTCGAACACCAGGACCATCCTTAGTTTTTAAAGACTATGTTCAACTACATGTATGTCTTCTTCAGGAGAACATGTGATTATTATCCGAGTGTTGAGGTGGTACAATGAATGTTCTAATTGATATCAATTCAAATGTAGAACATATGTGAATTTTCTGGTGCAACATATGTATATGATGTTACATTTTTATTGTATAATAAAATATGAATTTTTATATATTTGTGCAAAACAAGTTATATTGCATGTTCCCTTTTAAAGTCCTCTAGCTACAACAATTGGGTTCTGTCAATGATATATAGGATGTGGGCATGTATGAAGATAGAACCTCTGTCTTTTTTCTTTGGTACTGTATCTGTGGAGTAATAAGCATTGGGTTCGGGCTTGGGTTCAGTCAGAACCTGGGAGTTACCTGTCATTCCTGGGCCAATGTAATGTGGGCAGAAAATTCCCCACCTCGCAGGTGACATATCCAAAGGGGCAGGCATGTTTGCAACATCATTAACCTAATATGGGCACATCACCATATCGGAACCTAAATTTCTGCAGTAATGCGAATTTTTCACACTATCATCGATTATGGTGCTCATCTACATCTTGAGTTGTCATATTATTTCTTGGACTATCACATATGTGATTATGCTCTGTTAAAGGAATAGCTGATTTAGTTCTGCATTTATTCTGTTTACCAACAGAGTCAAAGTGTGTATCAGAAATGTCATGCTGATATTCTCTATGCTCAAACAAATTATCTATTGTTGCATTAAATAACTAATTTTAAGAGCTATAGCTCTAGATTTTATAAGTAAATTCTTTAGAACTGAATCCAAATGCGGTTTCTATTATTCTTACAGTGTTAAGACTTATATTGCAAAAAAATGAGTGAACCAAGAGTGTCAGGGGTGGGGAGGACCAAGGGGGAATTTATTTCTTATGTGACCCTCAAGATGGCAGCGCTACATATGGGGGCTTGTCCAGGATTCCCCCTATGGTGAACCTCAAAAGGACTGAAGAATTTCCTCCCAGTCAAATGGACTTGGTTGCTGCTATCAAGTGGGTGCAAGACGAAGGGAGCAGGTTGGAACTGTCTAGCATATTCAAGTTACCTGGGGTAGGGTGGAGTGAAAAGGATGTATGATTGATGCTGAGAGGGGCCTTCCCCAAGCAAGGATCCTATGTTGTGGATATAAAGACTGAGTATGAAGAAGACAAAACTTATGCCTTAGTAAAGTGGAGGGAAAGTGTCCCAGCCAGTCTCAAAAAGGAAACTGTGACACTGGCTGAATGATTGGAGGCTCAGACAGTACCATTGCGGATGGAAGAAGGCTTCGAATTGGAAGAAGTTTTGAGTACCCTGATTTGGAGGATAAAGGGGCTGAGGTCACCCTCAAGGGATTGCCACCAGCTTCGTTTTATATAGATATGGGTAGGCTGATAGTAAGTCTAATTAAAAGCAACAATATTACAGCTCATCAGGGATATCAAAAGTTACAATTTTTCTCAGGTCGCACACCCACTCCCAAATGAGAGGAAGATTTTGACAGCTGGATGGACCAGGTCATTCAAGCAATGGAAGAATGGAGTGTGCCAGGGGCAGTGAAGAGACAACAGATAAGTAAAAGTCTGCGAAGCCCTGCCGTGGATGTAATTAGAAGCCTGAAGTGAGGAAAGCCAGAGTGCATTGCCATGGACTATATAGAAGCTCTGTGTGCAGTCTATGGGAGAGTGGAGAAAATTCCTGACCTGATGTACAAGTTTGAACATACTTATCAGACTAGAGGAGAAAAGTTATCTGCATATGTCGTCCGAGTTGATAGGGTCTTGCATCAAATTATCCTAAAGAACAGGATTGACCCTAAGGAAGCTGACAAAGTAAGATGGGACAGGATCCTGCAAGGGGCAAGACAAAATCCTCCTATTGTTCTAAGACTGCTGCTGAAAGGAATACAAATTGCACCTACCTACCCTGAGTTGAAGAATATGGTAAGAGAGGAGGAGGCTTTCTTAGATGAAAAAAAACAAGGGTCTCCCCGAGGGGCTAGTGTTACTGTAAAAGTGACAGTGCAACAAGTACAAATTGAGTTAGGAATGTTTGAAGTTGACATTGAGGAGTCTCTAGTTAAACTGACGCAAGTAGTACAAACTCAAGATCAATTGCAGCAGACCTTGTCTACAGTTATGGAAGCTCAAGTTACTATTCAGACAGAGCTGACACTAGAAAGTGTTTCAAGTGTGGGGAGTTGGGCCATTTCAGAAGGCAGTGCCCACAGATAGGAGAAGAGTTCAACTTTATGGCAGAATTGCTGAAGGCTTTACAACAGATCTTGGTAGCTCAGAAAGTGGGAAACTTCTGAGGGTCTCAGTGAAGGAGCCAACTGAGAACCTGAAGAGCCCGAGCTCCAAAAAGTCAAACAAAAACAGGATATGTCCAAGAAAGAAAAGTCCTAAAAAGGAGAGAGAATCTAACCCATCATGGGGTCTGAGTGCCACGCACAGAGAGTCAATACTGAAGTGATTTCCAAAGCCAGGGTTAGATCCTCACAAAGTGGGCCAATAAGAAATTCAAATGTTCTAAAGAAAAGTACTCTCCCAGTAAAGTTGGTAGGGCCTTCTCCCATAGTTTCTGTGCAAGTGGAAGGTATTTGTACCAGGGCTTTGTAAGATTATGGGGCAAGGGTTACACTTCTCTACAGGGACTTCTACAATCAGTACCTACAGCACATACCATTGAACAAGTTGGAAGAGCTGGAAATTTGGGGACTTGGTACCAATCAATTCCCCTATGATGGATACTTCCCTATCAGAATTTCCTTTGGACCAGCTGCCACTGGTAGGGTGGAAACTTTTGACACTCTGGCTGTGGTGTGTCCCAGACCGGCAGGAGCTGAAAATAGCTCCATGATTATTGGGACTAATACTGATTTAGTCTGAAGACTGTTGGAGAAGGTGGTGGGAGAAAATTGAGTAGTACTGGAAGAAATCCATCCTATTTTATACCAGGCCTGTCGGCAGGTGATCCAGGAAAAGAAGGCCTCAGCTCAAGCAGTAGGTCATCTGTGGAAATTTGATATGAAGGAAACTGTGCTTCAGCTGGGAGAAGTCGCCTGTGTGAAACTGACTTGGCATCATCCTGGGCCTTTTATAGTGCTGGAAATGGATGCTCAGACTGAAGCTGCAGGGTTTATCATGATCCCTGAAATAGTGCTCCCTAAAGCCCTGCTGAGTAATCAGAACAAAGTTCCCATTAGTTTGCAGAATATCTCTGACCATCCTGTGACTCTGAGGGCAAGGATGTCTGTGCGTCAAGTTAGTGCAGCCACCCCAGTGACGCCTGAAGAGGATCAGGAAGAAGAAGGCATGAGCAATCTAAGGAAAGAGATGGAAGAGTGCGTAGCTGGTTTGCCTCCTTGGCGAGAAAGAGTGAAAGCTCAGTTGCGAAGGAGGGAGATCTTTGCTCGTGATGGTTTTGATGGGGGTGCACCAAGAGTGCCCATCATACGATCCGATTACAAGAAGAGAAACCGTTCAGGGAAAGAGCCGGAGGATTCCTCTCAGTGATCTGGAAGATCTGAGGGAACAGTTGGGCGAGTTAGAGGTCTGGAGTGATTCAGGAGTTCCGGAGTCCACATGCCTCTCCAACTGTGGTGGTTTGGAAAAAGAATGGGGCATTAAGGATGTGTATCAATTACCGAACCCTCAATCGAAGAACCATCCCTAATCAATACACAACTCAGAGGATTGAGGATGCCTTACAGTGCTTGGCAGGAGCAAAGTGGCTCAGCGTGCTGGATATGAAGAGTGGGTACTACCAGATACCTATGTGCGCTGAGGACAAGTAGAAGACAGCTTTCACTTGCCCGTTGTTTTTTTTTTTAATGTAACTGGATGCCGCAGGGATTAACTGGAGTCCCAGCTACCTTCCAGAAATTGATGGAGAGAACATTGGGAGATATGAATTTGGTAGAAGTGCTGGTGTATCTTGATGACATCATAGTGTTCAGCAAAACCCTGGAAGAGCATGAGGCATGATTGGAAAAGGTTCAATAATACAAAAGTGCAGCGCTCAATTTAAATACAAAAGTGAACTGTGTATACATTCAAAAACAAGGAAAAGGTAGACTCAGTATCAGTCTTGTCCGCCCAATATATAATATACAAAAAAATAAGTGAAAATGAGTCCATCAATATGCATAAAGAAACTTAAAACTGTAGACTTTGAATATTGAATCCATAAGTGAAAGTGATGTATAAAGTTCAAAATTGTCCGTCACCATGTACGACACCCAATAAAGTGACTGGTACCTTCACTCGCCCAGCATGCACTGTGCACCATCACCAGTATAAATGAATACTCTTACCAGAAGCAAGAAGTATGTACACATAGACACCAAAGATCCAGGGTAATCAATTGGACATCACCATCAGCCCCTCAGCCATTACATCCCGATATCCGGCCACACTTCAATGCTTTAAACGTTGCGGGTAGATCTCACGATATAGATGGGGACATCAATCGATCTCACAGAATACCTCAATGGGGATATGTAAGAACACTCCACATAGTGTAATACTGTTTGACCAGTAGGGGTTATTAAAAAGAAATGCACTTACATGGTAAAATCCATAAAAGAACAAATTGGAATTCCAATAGGTATAGGAAGAGAGTAGTATTTGGATATGCAGGTCAGCCTCACCCAACGCGTTTCGTCCGCTAGGACTTCAACAGGGGTATATTATTAACTCGTTGTATATTATATATTGGGCGGACAAGGCTGATACGGAGTCTACCTTTTCCTTGTTTTTGAATGTATACACAGTTCACTTTTGTATTTAAATTGAGCGCTGCACTTTTGTATTATTGAACATAGTTTATGCAATTTGGGAAATTGTAGTGCAGCAGCAGCTGGATTTTCATATAACTTCACATGTTAGCGCAATAGCACTTTTATTTATGATTGGAAAAGGTCTTAAAGAGACTCCATGAGGAAGGGTTGAAGTTATCATTGGAAAAATGCCAATTCTATCGTTCCTCAGTCACTTATCTGGGACATGTTGTGTCGGCTGATGGAGTGGCTACTGATCCGAAGAAACTGGAAGCAGTGACTGCCTGGCCACGACCAGAGACTGTAACGGAATTGAGATCCTTTTTATGGTTTTGTTTTTATTATCAGAGGTTTGTGGCTAATTTTGCATGAATAGCCAAGCCTTTAAACAAACTATTACAAGTGGCCTCAGGAGAAGGAGAGAAGAGAAGGGCATTGAAGCCAGCTGGAAGGAGAGGAAAGATGGAATCTATTCGTAATCAGCCGAAGTCTTATCCCATCTGAGAGAAGTTACCCAGCTCATAAATTAGAGTTTTTGGCATTGAAATGGGCAGTTGTAGACAAATTGAAAGATTACTTGTATGGAGCTCAATTTGTCGCCAAGACAGACAACAATCCATTGACATATCTGCTGACAAAGGCAAAACTGGATGCTACTGGGCACAGGTGGCTAGCCGCCTTAGCTGGGTTTCAATTCAGCCTAAAATATTGTCCTGGTATGGGAAGCAGAGATGATGATGCCTTGTCCCTAGTTCAACATAGGAGCCTCAAGAATGGATTTTCGTACCAGTTGATGGAGTTCAAGCCTTATGCAACGGTCTGGTCCATAGGTTACAAGGAGGAGCAGGAGCTGAATCAATAGGAGTCTCACGAGCAGGAATTCCCTCATCTTACTGTGGATTGACTCAAGTGAGAAGTGAAGGCCTCCCTCGACTGACCAAGAAGGAGATTAAGGTTGATCAGGAACAAGATTCTTTGGGTCAAGTGGCTTTACAGGCTCTAACACAGACGAATCCTAAATTACTTTTACAGAGTATTATCAAGCAAGCTAGGATTTTACATTGTGAGTGGAACAGATTGCAGTTGAGAGGTGGGCTGCTATATAGACGAGGTTCGAATGAAGAGATGGAAGAGACTTGGCAGCAGTACTTGCCTGAGAAACATCAAAATTCTGTCTTTGTGTCCTTGCATGACGAACATGGACATTTAGGCATAGAAAGAACTTTTCAGTAAATCAGAGACAGATTTTATTGGCCTGATATGAGAAGAGAAGTGGAGAGTTATTGGCGCTCTTGTATCTCCTGCATTCAGATAAAAACTCTTCCTACACGAGCTGCCGCTATGGAGCATTTACAGGAGTCAGGACCCTTTAGATGTAATGTGTATTGACATTTTGTGCCTAGAGCTAGATACAGGTGGAAGAAGCAACATCTTGGTGGTCACTAACCATTTTACCCAGTATGCTCAAGCTTACCCTACGAAAGATCAACGATCAACCACTATAGCTAAGATATTGGCGGAGAAGTAATTCTTACACTATGGACTACCTGTATGCATCTACTCTGATCAAGGAAGGGATTTTGAAAGCAGGCTGATCCATCAATAGTTCAAGTCTCTGGGCATCAAGAAGTCACGCACTACTCCATATCATCCTCAAGGGGACCCTCAACCCGAACGCTTTAACAGAACTTTATTGAACATGTTAGGCACTTTGCCTTCTGAGAAGAAGCAGAATTGGGGAATCCTATTGTCACTTTAGTACATGCCTACAACAGTACTGTTAGAAGAAGACCAGCGCCCAAGGACCCGTTGGCGCTTTTTTGCGCTTTTGCACGCGCCTGCTCCCGCGCTCCCAATTAAGCTGTGCACACCCTGCAGCAAGTGCTGTCTGATCTACAGCATTTGTGTGTGTGTTCCTGAAGCTACCTGCTTATCTGTTGACCTGTTCCTGTGACCCGGCTTGTCTTGACCTTGCTCTGATCTCCGCCTGCACCGACCCCAGCTTCCACAATCACTCCTTTGCCTGCTCCCTTGTACCGCTGCTGCCAGCCCGTTAACCAAATCTGCATGTACCCGACTACTCTTTTGCCTACTCCTTTGTACCGCACCACCAGCCAGTTGCTGACCCAGCCTGTACCACCATTCTTCTAAACCTGCATGAGACCAGAAGAGCTACTACAACTGTCACGGGTGACCAATTCAACCCTCGTACCATCCTCACTCCTGGACCTCCTGTTTGCTTTATCAGGGGTTCACGAATCAGGGTCACAAGGGAGGTTACCCCTGCGTAAGTCAGACTCAACCACCAGGTACGTGACAGTATCAGACAGCCATGCCTGAGTCTGCACAGGGGACCTCTACTACGGACGATTTGAGCCTACACTGGGCTGGGATGACCCAGGCCATCCAGACCCTGCAGGAAGGATACGCCTGACTGGAGGTACGAGTGCAGGAACTTGCTTCAACCAATTCTCTTGGAACCAGTCAGTCCACTGCTGACGCCCTGCTGGCCCTGCTGGCCCTGCCACTTGAACCCAAGGTTCCCCTGCCAGAACGATTTTCGGGCGACCGCACTCAATTTCAGGCCTTTCGCAATGCCTGCAAACTTTATTTCTCCCTCCAACCCCATACCTTCTCCCAAAAAACCACGGAGGTAGGGTTGGTCATTTCCCTGCTGAGGGAAGCACCTCAGTCTTGGGCACATCGCCTCTTGGAACAGAAGGCCTCTGAAGTTGGCAGCTTGATTCTGTTCTTTCAGGCAATGGCCTCATCATATGAAGACCCACATCAAGTTGCCACTGCTGAAGCGGCCCTCCACGCGCTGCAACAAGGCCGCTGTATGGTGGAGGACTTTGTCATAGAGTTCAGGTGCTGGGGTGCCGATACCGCGTGGAATGACGCAGCTCTCCATAAATTTCACCTGGGTCTTTCGGACCCCCTAAAGGATGAACTAGCCCGTGTGGGGGTGCCACATACACTGGATGCCCTAGTCAACCTTACCATCCTGATTGACAGGCGGCTTAGAGAACGTAGAGCTGAAAGAGCGGCGGGATCCTCCGCTCCAGCGACCCCTGCCGTCGCACCAGCAGCATCTGATGAGTCCCAGCCCAGGCAAGTGGGTCTTATTCGACCATCTCTGACGCCCGAAGAAAGACGATGATGCCTAGGCAACTGCTTATGTCTATACTGCGGGGAGCCCGGTCATGTGGTGAAGACTTGCCTGGCCAAGCTCGCTAAGTGCGCACCTTTCTCCACCGAGGACACACCGACCCTCTCACAGACCGCCACTCACCTCTCTCTCCCACTCTCCCTGCATCTTCTCGGAAAGAGTCTCCTAGTCACCGCTATTGTCGACTCTGGTGCTTGCAGCGGATTTATCGATCATGCCTTTGCTACACAGCATCAGATCCCGTATGACCATCCCGTGGGATTTGGTTCATAATGACTTGCTGACGGCACAACCATCAAGTCCGGTGTCGTCACCCACGAGACTCTTCCCATTCCGGCTTCCGGAAAATCCTGCGATTGGACGTTATTGCTACCCCCCTGTTCCCGATTATCCTCGGGTTACCATGGCTGCAGGCTCATAGCCCCTCTATCAACAGGGCTATCTGGGAGACCAAATTCCCATCACTGTACTGCCTCCAGCACGGTTTCCCAGGAACCAACAGACCTAACCCTATCTTGCTTAGCCTGGATACAGACTCGGACCCGGAGACCCGTCATTCTCGTCTGTCTATCATCAGTTTCTCGATGTGTATAGCAAGAAGGGAGCTGAACAGCTACCCCCTTATAGGCCATATGACTGTCCTATTGAGCTCCTGCCCGGAGCCGAGGTGCCCTTTGGGAGGATCTTTCCTCTGACGGAGCTGGAGTTAGTGGCCCTCAAGGCCTACCTGGACGAGAACCTGAAAAAGGGGTTCATCCATCCCTCTGCATCACCAGCCGGAGCTGGCATCTTCTTTGTTGAAAAGAAGGACCACACCTTGAGACCCTGTATCGACTACAGGGAGTTAAATAAAATTACGGTCAAAAACCGATACCCCCTGCCCTTGATCCCAGAACTTTACCAGAGACTTGGAACGGCAACAGTGTTCACGAAATTGGATCTCCGGGGGGCTTATAACCTGGTTCGTATCCGGGAAGGCGACGAGTGGAAGACCGCCTTCCGTACCTGGTTCGGCCACTTTGAGTACCTGGTGATGCCCTTTGGACTCTGCAATGCCCCGCCAACATTCCAACATTTCGTGAACGATGTGTTCAGAGACTATTTAGATCTTTTTGTCATTGTCTACCTCGACGATATTCTGATATTTTCCTCTACCTTGGAAGAACACCGGAAACATGTTGCCTGCGTCCTGAGTCCCCTTCGGCAATACGGACTGTATGTCAAAGCCGAGAAGTGCGAATTCGCATGTCCCAGCATGTCTTTTCTAGGACTAATCATTTCAGTCACAGGCATCACCATGGATCCCCAGAAGGTCTCTGCTATCCTTGACTGGCCTGCTCCCACGGACAAAAAAGGAATCCAACGTTTGTTGGATTCGCCAATTTCTATAGGAAATTCATCTGGGGATTCTCCACCATTATTGCACCAATTGCACAGCTCACCAAGGCCAACACATGGTTCGTGTTGACCAAGGAGGCACAAGAATCCTTTGAAACCCTGAAAGGCCTACTTACATCAGCACCTATTCTAAGGCATCCTGATCCTGCTCTACCCTTTGTCCTGGAGGTAGACGCCTCTGAGATTGCTGTGGGGGCTGTGTTGTCACAGAGACAGGAAGCCAAGGCTGCTCTTCATCCAGTGGAGTTCTTCTCCCGCAAGCTAACTCCACCAGAGAGGAACTATGACGTGGGAGATGGTGAGCTGCTGGCAATCAAGGCCGCACTGTAAGAGTGGCGCTATTTGCTAGGAGCCAGGCATCCTATTTTGATCCTGACCGATCACAAAAACTTGGAGTATCTCAGATTGGCCAGAAGACTGAGTCCTAGTCAAGCCCGGTGGGGTCTTTTCTTCGTTCACTTCCTCTTTCATGTCACGTACAGGCCTGGGTCGAAGAATACAAAACCAGATGCCTTGTCTAGGATGTTCTGCAAACCAGGAGACTCCATGCTCCCTGACACAGTTCTGCAGCCCAGGCACTTTCTATTGAAACGGGGACTTGCTGTCCCAGATTAGGCAATCCCTAGCCAAAACGCCCAAATCGGCCATCCCCAGTCTGATTACAAAGGATGGCCTATTTTGCCACAAGAATCGGCTTTTGTATCAGAAGAACAGCGCTTGTCCATCTTGGCATCTTGTCACGACCATAAACTAGCTGGTCATTTCGGAGCCCGTAAGACCGCTGAGCTGTTATAACGGCCATTTTGGTGGCCTCAGGCAGAGGAGGACTGTCGGATATATGTTGGCTCCTGCCCCACCTGTGCCCCGAACAAAAACAGTAAAGCCAAGGCTTGGGGGCTACTAAAACAACTTCCGGTACCCGAACGAGCATGGTCAATGATTTTGATGGACTTCATTGTGGAGCTTCCACCATCTAAGGGGTACTCTACTATCTTTGTGGTCGTGGACCGTTTGATCAAGATGGTGCACTTCTTGCCCATTAAGGGCACACCATCAGCCGCTGAGATGGCCGAGATCTTTATCTGGGAGATAGTTAGGCTCCATGGAGTGCCCTCTAGCATCGTCTCCGATTGCGGAGTCCAATTTCCATCCAGGTTCTGGAAAGCCTTATGTTCCTCTCTGGACATTGAATGCGCTCTCTCGTCTGCCTACCACCCGCAGACCAATGACCAGACCGAGAGAACCAACCAAACTTTAGAACAATACCTGTGCTGCTTCTCTGCATATTCACAGGATGACTGGGCCTCTCTGCTGCCATTGGCCGAATTTGCTTTTAACAATACAGTCCACTCGGCCACTAAGCAATCCCCCTTCCTGGCCAATTACGGCTTTCATCCGACCTTCATGTCCACGTACAATCCGGAGGGTAAAGTACCCGCAGCTCAGGAAGTGACCAAATTCCTGGAAGAGAATAATAAACTGTTGCAGGAAACCTTAGCCCAGACTCAGCAACACAATAAGGAGACTTTTGACAAGGGGAGACGGGGAGAGTTGGATCTACAACCCGGAGAGCAAGTCTGGCTCGCCACCAAAAACCTTAAGCTTGCCTGCCCATCAAAGAAATTGGGACCCTGGTTCATTGGGCCCTTCCAAGTAAAGAGGAAGATCAACAGGGTGGCATATGAACTGGAGCTCCCACCATCTCTGTGGATCCATCCAGTTTTTCATGTGGCTCTGTTGAAACCTGTGACTCCAGATCCCTTCCCTGGGCGAAAGACAGGTCCGCCAGGGCCAATCCTGGTACATGGGGAAGAAGAATTTGAAATCTAAGCCATCCTGGATTGTAGGAAGAGGAGTGGGGGTATCCAATACTTGGTAAAATGGAAGGTCTACGGCCCTGAAGAAAGCTCCAGGGAACCTGAAAGGCACATCCATGCCAAAGAACTTACTCAGTAAGTTTGGAGAACTCACCTGGATCTGAAGGCCCGGCTAGGCATCCGGATGCTGCCCCTTGGGGGTGGGGGGGGCAATGTTCGAAGAAGACCAGTGCCCAAGGACCTGTTGGCGCTTTTTTTGCGCTTTTGCGCGTGCCGAACGGCTCCATTTAACCATCAACCCTCCATCCACCCTGCAGCAAGTGCTGTCTGATCTACAGCGTTTGTGTGTGTGTGTGTGTGTGTGCTCCTGAAGCTACCTGCTTATCTGTTGACCTGTTCCTGTGACCCAGCTTGTCTTGACCTTGTTCTGATCTCCGCCTGCACTGGCCCTGGCTTCCAGGACCACGCCTTTGCCTGCTCCCTTGTACCGCTGCTGCCAGCCCGTTAACTAACTCTGCCTGTACCAGACTACTCTTTTGCCTGCTCCTTTGTACCGCACCGCCAGCCAGTTGCCGACCCAGCCTGTACCACCATTCTTCCAAACCTGCATGAGACCGGAAGAGCTACTACAATTGTCCCCGGTGACCAACTCAACTCTCGTGCTATCCTCACTCCTGGACCTCCTGTTTGCTCTATAAGGGGTTCACGAATCAGGCTCACAAGGGAGGTTACCCCTACGTAAGTCAGACTCCACCACCAGGTACATGACAAGTACTGTGAGAGATCTGACTGGGCACTCCCCATACCATCTCATGTCCAGGGGAGAAGCTAGACTGCTGATTGACTTGGTTTTTGGGACATCTGTGGATGACCTCTTTAACATCTCATCGAGATAATGTAGAGTGGTTAAGAAAGAATTTGAAGAAAGCTTATGAAGCTGCCAGACAACATGCTACTACTCGGGAGGCTAGAAATAAAAAGAATTTTGATCTTCGGGTGAAGGTTCAAGAATTACAACCAGGAGACAGAGTACTGTTGAAGAATTTAGGTGTACCTGGAAAGCATAAAATAGATGACAGATGGAGACCCCATCCTTGCATTATCTGAAAGCGACTACCGGGATTACCTGTGTATCAAATTAGACCAGAGAGTCAGGATGCTTCCTCTTTCTGATGCTGTTAGGATGTCTTCTGTTCCAAATATTTCTTTGGAAAATCCAAAGCCACCCAAAACAAGATCTCAGAGGAAGTCTACTGTTAAAACCTCTAAAGTGGTTGAAGATGGGGGTGGAGCCAGCGTGCGACATGTGAGGACTGCTGAGACAGAGCTCTGTCTGCAGATCACTGATCCTGACTAGATCCCGTCGATGGATTGAGGAATCCTGACACGGACTGTGGGGATATGAGTGCTGGGAACCCCCTGACAGCCTCTAGGATGGTAAAATATGGACCTCCGCTTCCTAAAACACCGGGAGAGAGGCTGGCCCGATTTGCTTGGGACACCCAAGATGGCACCGGAGGCCGCATGGCAGAAGAAGAGGAATGGCCACCGCGTCCTTGGGCTTCACAGGACAATCCTCCGGTATTCTTGGGCACTGACCGGGTAAGTCCCAGACCCCAAAGGGGCCATGAACGCCACAGGGGACGGTCGTTGGACTGATGGGTGCCCCGGGAGGTGCGGGAGGATAGAGGGGGAATGGAGGAGGAGGAGGAGGAAGCTGAGGCAGATAATGGCAGCCATAAAGGGATGCCAGGCCTCATTTAAAGAACACTTTGCAGAGCTTAAAATGGAATTCTCTTTCCTTAAACATGACACGCAGAAAGTAAAAGACAAAGCTAAAGCTGCTGATAATTGCATTATCTCTCTGGAAAATTCTGTCAGACCTATGGCGACTGATGTGCACGTGGCAAAGGAAACTTTATCTGATCATACACAAAATGGCAGACATGGAGGGCCACATGAGGCGGAATAATATTAAATTGGTGGGTTTTCCTGAAGGAGCTGAGGGGAAACACCCGGAGGAATTCTCGGAAGAATGGCTCAAGGAGCATATGGCACCGGGAACTTTTACAAAACTATTCGCCTTTGAAAGGGCTCATCGGATCCTGACCAGGGCTCCGCCACAGGGGGCGATCCCTCATTCTATGATTGCTGAAATCCTACATTTCAGGGACAGGGAGAATATTTTGAAAGGGGCAAGATCTGGTCCAGAGTTGAAGTTTATTAATATGGGATTTCAATATACCCTGACTTTTCAGCCGTCACACAGAAACCAGAGCCAGTTACCAGCAAGGAAAAAGCACCTCAGGGATATGAATAAGGTGTACAGCATGATTTATCCTGCTAAATTGCGTGTTGTGGATAATGGAGGGCCCACTCCTTACGGCCCCTGTGGAGGCATCTGCATGGTTGGAGGCACATGGGCGACCACAAGGGAGGAATTCCCCCCGCTCGACCTAGCACGTTAGATGCAATCCTGTTTTGAGTTTCAGCTCTCGCGTAAATGACTGATGCCTTGATGGAACCCTGCTATTAACCGTGGAGTTGAAGGGTGACCATTAAAATATAATTTTTGTTTCTCTGCCTTATAATGGATGAAGGACCTGCAGACCTCTGCTCTCTCGGAGGCTGGACCTTGGTTCCTGAAGGGGAAGCAGGAAGGGGGGAGGAAATTTTTTCTTTTATTACACCTATGTGTTTTTTTTCTCTCAGGTGTACAGGTACTTTGCCAAGATATTGCCATCAAAAACGTGGGGGTAAAGGTGGTTCTGATAGAGCCGAGCATTTGAGTTTTTCTTCTGCACTGTTGGTTTGGGGATCAAAGCACTTGGCGTGTTGGAGCCGGAGGGGGGTTATGGGATGTTGAAATGGGCAAGAGTTTCACAGGTGGGATGTGCAATGTACTGTTTTTTGTAATGAGGAGTGCTGCGCTTTATCCTCGATATAGGAGGTGCTGCCTTGGACCTCTAGACCTCCGCCTTCAGTTTTGGAGGGGGGCTGCTGTATACTGACCCATGGAGTGTTCATGATGGAACTTATTCTCAGAGTGGTCTCCTGGAATGTCCGGGATCTTAATTTCAAATTTAAACGTTCTTTGGTTTTTTTTTTTTTTTTAAATATATTTATTAGGATTTCACATTATACAAGATATAAAAGTTCACATATGTCAAAAACATAGTTTAACGAAATTACAGCCGGGGCCTTGACTAGCAAGGCGAGAAAGATAGACAGAATTTGTACATCAGTAAGGCAAAAGGTCTTAGAAGTGCAAAACTAGATCGATAAGAAAAAAAAAAAAAACCGAGTCTCAAAGATGCTGATGTATAATAGAAGTAGCATACAACATAGATATCTGGTTTCCTAGGATCAACATAACCCATAGGGCCTAGGATAAGCCTGTTTGAGGAAGGGACGGGGGTAGGGCGGGAAGCCTGGCGTGATCCCGTACTTGCAGGGCATACCCTGGTCAGCTTGTAAGGGGAACTTCGAATTATAGGTTAGAGATAAGGTGACCAGGGAGTTTAAGGCAGGTTAGGAGGTAATCGGTATATCCCCTGAGTAGATACAGTGGTTAGGGTTCGTGGAATGTCAAGGGGGGTCGCTTGGTATGTCATGAGGAAAGTTTTTGGATTTTGAGCTTTCTAATGTGCCTGAGAGATCCGCTTTCAAATAGCATTCGGATAATCGAAAGGGTTCCATATAGCGTTGGATTTCCTCTGGAGAGAAGGAGCATTCTAAGTACTTCCTCCATCTAGAGAAAAAATGTTTTGAGGATTTAAAATCCTGGGAAATGACGTCTAGCCATTCTATGTGGAATAGATTATGGATGGCAACTTTGAGTTGGGATAACACAGACGGGTCTGTGTTAATCCACACCTGGGTGATGGTCCTGCGAGCTGCCAGGAGACACAAGTGCACCCAATGAGGAGCTGAAGACCCTGGGGGGGGGGTGTCTGTGGGAGGTGGTGCCTGATGGCTGAATAGACATAGCATTAGGTCCTTAGGGATAAAGTATTTTTGGATTATTTTGATGTAGTGCAAGACGTGGTCCCAAAAAGTCGCTATTTTAGGGCAGTTCCAAACCTATGCAATAAGGTGGGTTTGGGAGCTAGGCACCAAGGGCACGTTGGGGCGGAGGGGCTCTCCGGACTAAAGAAGAAGGGGAAGTAAGCCCTGTGTGTGATGTTGAATTGTGTTTCCCTCCACTTTTCAGAGACGGTTAGAGCATGTATTTTTCGATATCCCGCTAGGATTTTGGCCGGGGCTTCTAGGTCTTCAAGGGTCTTGGCCCAGGATTGAAGGGGTTGTAGGGAGTATTTGGAGGCCTGGTGTCGTGAAAGGTGGGAATAAATTTGGGAGATTGAGTAGTGCCCTTCAGTGGCAAGGGAGTCGATGAAAGAGAGTTGAAAGGGTCTAGGGGTGGGAATGATCTCAGTCTTGAGATAGTGTTTCAGTTGATGGTAGGGGAAGAGGTGTGATTTAGGTAGGGAGTAGGATCCGGCCAGCTCAGAGAAGGGTCTAACCGACCCTCCTTCTGGGGTGCAGGTTTGACTGACCAGTTTTAGACCCTGTGAGGACCATAGAGAGAATGGGGTGCTGGTGAAGGAAGGTGGGAACATAGGGTTTCCGGCTATTGGGAGGAAACGGGACACTCCAGATGGCAAATCTAGAATTTTCCTCACCTCCCTCCAAGTGACGACCGTGTCTCGGAAGAGGGAGTTTGTCCTAAGGCGCTTAGGGAGCGCTGAGAGTTTGGTGTGGACCATCGCTCGGAGGGAATAGGGGGCTGCCAAAGCTCTTTCAAGGTCAAAATTTGAGTATTTGGAGTTTTCAGTGAACCAATCAAGCACTTGCCTAAGGAGGCAAGAAAGATTATAGATGCTAATGTTGGGGAGGCCTGCCCCCCCCCCCCCCTCGTCTTTCGGCAGAAAAAGCTTTCGTAGGGCTCGAAAAAGACGGCTTTCTGCTCCCCCCCCCCCCCCGTCCGGAGGGGTTGTAAT
>BLSH010314447.1:813297-831356 GCA_018402905.1 Glandirana rugosa | reverse complement strand
GGAGAGAGGGGGGGTGGGAGAGAGGGTGGTGGGAGAGAGAGTGGGATGGGAGAGAGGGGGGGTGGGAGAGAGGGGGGTGGGAGAGAGTGGGGTGGGAGAGAGAGGGGGGTGGGAGAGAGAGGGGGGTGGGGGGAGAGAGGGGGTGGGGGGAGAGAGGGGGGGTGGGAGAGAGAGTGGTGGGAGAGAGTGGGTTAGTATGCCTGCTACTCACAATTATGTCCCCAGGCTGCTGTCTTGTAGGCTTAAAGCTGCTGCTGTGTGCTTTGCCGGCTAGATAACTCCTTTCACAGGAGTGTGTGAAGACCATTCTCCATCCACGCACAGGATCATCTCTGGATCTCCCCAGCCGGGGACTCCTCAGAATGAAAGGGAAGTCAGGGCTGTAGAGGAGGGGAAGTGATCCCGGTGGCCGCTGGTTGGGCTGCAGTCTCCAGAGCAGGGGCTTGTCATGCACGGCTCTCCCGGAGAGGGTTTTTCCTGTTCTGTCTCAGTCCTGATCTCTGTGAATAGAAGCTGTTCTGAAAGAAAGTCTGATCGGTGCGGTGCAGTGCAGTGACAGACCCTCGTGCAGCGCTGGCCAGGCCCCCTTGCTAAGTGATGGGGTCCGTGATACCTCCTTATCGGCGGCCCTGCTCACTCACTGAGAGCACCCCGAACTTGCCTCAGAACTGGCTCCCTGCCCGGGACAGAAGAGGAGCGGGTCTTGTACTTGCAGTATCTTCAGAGCACGGGAGTTTGGGGAGAAACTAAAGCACAGGCAGGCGATGCAGCGCTGTGCCAGTCTCACAAGAGCCCTTACTGGTGCACCGAGAGCACCCGGATCTTGCTCGGCACTGTCTTCCATCCCTGGGACAGAAATTAAGTTAGTTGAATTTGTCAGAGGATGGTTGGGCTGGAGATATATGTGTCCGGGTGTCAGGCAAACTGTTTCCCGAACACATGTGTCAAAACCCGTACTATCCGGGTGAAAACCGGACAGGTGGCAACCCTAGCCGGGCGGGCCGTTTGCCGCTCTACGAAGCGGTCCATCGTTCGGCTCCTGTGTTCCCCTGATTACGGAGGGGTGTAGGGAGGGGGTACCTCGGTCGTGGCTGGCTTGCTGGCAGGTTTTCGGAGGAGCACGGCGGGAGCTCTTTCCTTCTAGCTCCTCTCCATGCGGGCGCCGGAACCGGAAGTGTTCTTTGGTTTTTGATTGTGTTAAGAGACACAAGCAGCATTTCATCTTGCTACAGGAGACACACCTGCAGGGGTCCAGGGTTCTCTCTTTAAAAATGGCCAATATAGCTGGAGCCTACCATGCTAGTTATTCCTCTTATGCCAGAGGGGTCTCTACTTTAATTACTAAAAGTATGCCCATTGCCATACATGCGATTAAAACAGATGTTAAAGGTAGATATGTCATTCTGGTGTTGAAAGTTGGAAATAGGTACCTCATGATAGTTAATTTGTATGTCCCTCCTCCCTTCTTGTTTTCACACTTGGACGATATGCTGTCAGCCACATATGAAATAGCGGAAGGGAACATTGTTATCATGGGTGATTTTAATGCGGTGGCAGATCCGGTTGCAGACAGGTTGGGAGTACTTGCTGGTGTACCGACTCCCTTGGCGGAATGGCTGTCTACCTATTGACTTATAGATGTATGGCAATCATGCCATCCTAGTGCCAGGGAATATTCCTGTTATTCTGCAAATCACAAAACACTGTCCAGAATTGACACCATCCTGACAGAGGGAGAGGGATTGGAAATTGTTAGAGAGATAAAATATCTGCCCAGGGTTTATTCTGATCATTCTCCCATGCTAATAGACCTATATTTGGGGCCTAAACCGGGGATTCGCCACTGACATATGGAGGCCAGCTGGTTGGAGGAGGAATATGTTCAGATAGGATGTAAACAGGCTATAGCACACTACTGGGCTGAAAACAGAGCTAGTGGACCTGCTCCTTTGCAGTGGGAGGCTTTTAAAGCCACATTGAGAGGGGTATTGATTTCAACAGTAAGCAGGCTTAAGCGTCAGCTGGCCTCCTCTGTGAAGGATAGGGAATAGGAGGTGTCCTTGGCAGAGGCAGAATACGTTAAGGATCCGACGGAAGGGAGACTGATGACTCTACTAGAGAAGACTAAAGAATACCGCTCTACTCTGACGGATCAGACAACAAAACTGCATCTGGCACAAAGGAGATGCATTTTTGAGTATGGAGATAAAAATAGTCGACTTCTAGGGTTTCTGGCCAAACCGGAATATGTCCCTACATATATAGGTAGTATAAGTGATAAGTCTCAGAAAATCACTGATTCTGCTTATATTCTTCAGATGTTTATTCCATTTTATAAGGAGCTGTATGCGTCCTGCAGATTCGTTGGGGAGGCTGAGGTGAAGGACTTTTTGGCTGACCTAGATCTTCCAGTGTTATCACAGGATGATCGGGAACTACTAGAGAAGGATATTACAGTGGAGGGAGTGATCTCCTCCTTAGCTCCGCGGAAGTCTCCTGGCCTAGACGGTCTCCCTTCGGAGTGGTATTATGCTTGTAAACCCACTTTAGCCCCACGTCTGTTAAAGGTTTTTGTCACGGCTAGGTTGGACAGAGCACTGCCGCCGTCTGAGAGAGGCTCTGGTGGTCCTGATTCCTAAGGGAGGGAAGGATCCCATGCAGTGTGACTCATACCGCACCATCTCTCTGATGAATGTAGACACTAAGATTTTGGCCAAGATCTTAGCTGGTAGGCTACAACAAGTAATACTAAAGCTTATTAGCCCAGATCAGACAGGTTTCATCCCCAGATGTGCTCCGGTGAACATTAGGAGACTCTATATAAATTTACAGACCGCTCACGATAACTCGGGGGAGAGTGGTAGCCTCCCTATAAACAAAGAAGGCATTCGACTTGGTCGAATGGCCTTATCTGTTTAAACTGTTGGAAACATATGAAATGGACCCCGTCTTTATTTCTTGGGTAAGACTCCTATATACTGACCCGCTTGTGAGATTGAGAGTTAATGGTATTATCTCGGAGCCCTTTAAAATATTCCGGGGCACTAGGCAGGGGTGCTGTCACGTACCTGGTGATGGAGTCTGATTGTGCAGAGGGCAACCTCTCTTACGACCCTGGTTCGGGAACCCCTGGTAGAGCAGACAGGAGATTCCAGAGCACAGGGGGGCACGAGGGCTGGTGCGGATGCCGGTGGTGTTGTGAGGATCCTCCAGGAGCTCGTGCAGACAGAAGAGTGGTGATGCTGGCCGGGTCGTTAACAGGCTGGCAGGTGCGGTGCAAGGGAACAGGCAAACGGGTCGTCAGGTGCAGGCAGGGTCGTTAACAGGCTGGCTGGTGCGGTACAAGGGAGCAGGCAAACGGGTCGTCAGGTGCAGGCAGGGTCGTTAACAGGTTGGCTGGTGCGGTACAAGGGGGTTCAGGCAGAAGCGGTGGTCGTAAACAGGCAGAGGGTCGGTACAGGCAGAGTTCAATCAAGGTCAGGCAAGCCGGGTCACAGATACAGAAAGTCTTTAGCAAACAGGTCAGGGGAACACACTGGAACGCTATAGAACGGACAGCATTTGCTACAGGAAGCAGGAAGTTTAAATAGAGCTGCTGTTCCAGGAAATAGAGCACAACCAAATGCATTAACCCTTAGCACAGTCTTTTCCTAACAGGTGCCCATTGTCACCCCTCCTATTTGCTCTGGCCATAGAGCCATTGGCTGAGAGGCTCCAAACTAGCTCTAGTTTTTCTGGGCTTCGGGTTGGGGGGATTGGAGGAGAGAGTCTTGCTTTATGCAGACGATATGGTATTGTTCCTGCAAGATCCTGGCCCCTCACTTACAGTAGCTTTTAGGCTGATTCAGGAGTTCAGGGACTATTCTGGATTCCGGATTAATTGGGCTAAATCGTCCTTGTTTCCAATTGACAAAACAATCCGGATTCCCGAAGATTTCCTATCCCAGTTTCAGACCCTTTTAAATATTTGGGAGTTAAAAGTGTCCTTACCCATCTCTAGATATGTGGACGATAATTTGACACCGATCATAGGAGACCTGAGGGAGAGGGTGTGGAAATGGCAGTCACTATCACTGACGTTGATTGGGAGAGTGAACTTATTTAAAATGGTGCACCTCCCTACATTTTTATACATTCTTTTGAACTCTCTTGTGTTTGTGACCAAAAAGGTGTTTAAGGGAATGGATACCATTATTCTGGGCTTTTTGTGGGGATGACCGTCCCCCAGAGTGTCCTAAGCAGTCTTGAAGCTCCCAACCAATAGGGAGGGGATTGGCCCTTACGGATTTACGTCTCTATTATTTTGCTGCCCAGCTAGTATTTCTTCACTGGAGATTTTTTCTGCAGACTCCCAATGCGACTGCGCTGCTGGAAGCGGCAGTGGCTACCTCACAGGAGCACTGCTAAACGTGGTTTATAGGAAAGGTGTCCCGGGTAAAAAATTGGGGTCGGTGATGGCGCTACCTAATAGGGTTTTTGGATGTGTGCCTGCCAGGTTGGGGATACACCCTTGAACCTCTCCCCGAATAATCCACTATGGCACAATAGAGCTCTCGGGGAACTTTTTAAAATGGAGGATGGCCAGGGATGGGCTAGATATGGGATTAAATATCTCCATCATATTTACAGAGGTGATAAGGTCTGTACATTTGATAAATTAAGAGAACAATTTGGGATACCTAAACAGTGGTACTTCCACTACATTCAGTTAAAACACACTCAATGACAACGCAAATTTAAACTACTACTTTGGAGGCCGCCTTGTTGGATCCTGATCTGACTGGGTGAACATCCAGATATTATGCTACTCTCGATTCCAGAAAAGTTGGGTTGAGAAATAGCTCAAGGACTAGATGGGAGCGGATTGTGCCAGAATTGACAGAGGAGATGTGGGAACAGGTTCTGGAAACTTACCTAGTCACAGTCATTTCCTCAAGAGATAAAATGATACAGCTTAAGTATCTGCACCAGATGTACTACACACCTACAAGACTGCATCTGATGTCAAATGTCAAAGGGCAGTGGGTACCTTCCTGCAAATGGTATGGGACTGTGACAGACCATTATGGTCTCGGGTAACTGCCTTTATAACAGATAACTCTGATCTCCCTAATATATGTTCTCCACTACGCTGTCTCTTGGAAGTGCTTGATCAGGATGAGATGAACATTCATACAAAACTTTTTCTCAGAATTTTGTACTTTGCAGTTTGGAAGCTTCTAGCAAAGAGGTGGATATATGATTAACAGTTATCATTGGGGACCTGGATCAAGGTGGTGAATACAGATATAGTGCTATATCAAAAAACATATGAGGCCCGAGGGGCAAAGAAGAAATTCAGGAAAGTATGGTTTAGATGGGTGGATTCAAAGGAAACATTTTTGGAAGACAGGGACTAAGAGAACCTGAGAAAGGAGTAGACATATAGTAGTGGGGAGGGGGAGCCAGTAGGAGCTTGCTGAACGATAATCGGTACCTGAATAAAATAATGGAAGAAGTGGGAAGGGTGTGTCCTACTTGTACTTGCCCAGGGGTTTGCACATAGTTGCAAAGGGGGAGGGAGTTAGTATAAGATTACCTGCAAAAAAAAAAATAAATGACAGACTCAGTGGTTAATAGGGGTGACTGGTTTTATTTAATTGACAGTTGAAATGTGTACCAAGGAATGGAACGTACAGATACTTATGCATTTACAATATATGGATATATGGGAAAACCCCAAGATGTAATGTGCATAAAATGCTGTGTTTTCTGTCAAATAAAAACTGTTTAAAAAATAAAAATGGTTGAAGACGACAGTGAGGATGATGAAGTGATACCATCATGGATGTGGGACCCTGTTAGAGATCCTGGAATGGAAACTCAACCTAAAGACTATAAGCTCACATCTTCTCCTGGAGTTAGTCAGCCTTTACAGTTTTTCAAGTCACTGAGAGTTACCCCTTGACTACCCTCAAATAAATCTACTTTCCTAGATCCCAAAGTACAACCAGTATCCAAGGAAAATTGTTATTTTCCATTGAGCAAGTCTCCCTGTAAAGAGGTGGAAGTGAAAAATGAACTTGATAGTATTCCTTCTGATGTGCGGGAATCACAAGACTTAATTAGTTTCACTGAAGATTGCATTCCTGGGATTCCAAATAATGAGGAATTAATTGAAAGCATCCACTCTAACTTGTTGGAGGAGATGGATTGTATCATAGAAGCTTGCACCCCTATTCAAGAAGATTCTACAGAAGGGGATACTGCAAGAATTCAATTGAGTAAAGATGTCAACCAGCCGGAAGTTTCTCCAAAAAATGTTAAAGGAGGGAAATCCCTCAGATTCTGAATTAAAACTTGTCACTTGGCCAGAGTCAGCAGCTGATACAGTTCTTTCGTCACCCAATAATCATTCAAGGAGCCCTAGTTCTCCTATTCTTCTTCGCCGGAACATTCATCCACCCCGAGGACTGACTTATGATACGTTTTGGGAAAATCATTCAACGAGCTGGTTCTGTTCCAAGTTTAATTGTGCATAATTAATCCGAAGATGTTTCCACCATGGCACCTGATACTACTGGGTGGGACACGGCTATTGCCTTGGCCTGTCAGAAAACTGACTATGAACTCACCGAATATGTATATAGGTGGTTCCAGCAAAATCCTGAAGTTTGTCAGTATCTGTTAAATCTTGCCACAGGTTAATTTCAAGTGATTTAATATATGTATATATACAGTATCTTACAAAAGTGAGTACACCCCTCACATTTTTGTAAATATTTTATTATATCTTTTCATGTGGCACCACTGAAGAAATGACACTTTTCTACAATGTAAAGTAGTGAGTGTACAGCTTGTATAACAGTGTAAATTTGCTGTCCCCTCAAAATAACTCAACACACAGCCATTAATGTCTAAACTACTGGCAACAAAAGTGAGTAAACCCCTAAGTGAAAATGTGCAAATTGGGCCCAATTAGCCATTTTCTCTCCTAGGTGTCATGTGACTCAGTGTCACAAGGTCTCAGGTGTGAATGGGGAGCAGGTGTGTTAAATTTGGTGTTATCGATCTCACTCTCTCATACTGGTCACTGGAAGTTCAACATGGCACCTCATGGCAAAGAACTCTCTGAGGATCTGAAAAAAAGAATTCTTGTTCTACATAAAGATGGCCTAGGCTATAAGAAGATTGCCAAGACCCTGAAACTGAGCTGCAGCTCGGTGGCCAAGACCATACAGCAGTTTAACAGGCCTCGCCATGGTCGACCAAAGAAGTTGAGTGCACATTTTCAGCATCATACCCAGAGGTTGTCTTTGGGAAATAAACGTATGAGTGCTGCTAGCATTGCTGCAGAGGTTGAAGGGGTGGGGGGTCAGCCTGTCAGCGCTCAGACCATACGCCGCACACTGCATCAGATTGTTCTGCATGGCTGTCGCCTCAGAAGGAAGCCTCTTCTAAAGATGATGTACAAGAAAGCCCGCAAACAGTTTGCTGAAGACAAGCAGACTAAGGACATGGATTACTGGAACCATGTCCTGTGGTCTGATGAGGCCAAGATAAACTTATTTGGTTCAGATGGTGTGCAGCGTGTGTGGCGGCAACCAGGTGAGGAGTACAAAGACAAGTGTATCTTGCCTACGGCCAAGCATGATGGTGGGAGTGTCAGGGTCTGGGCCTGCATGAGTGCTGCTGGCACTGGGGAGCTACAGTTCATTGAGGGAACCATGAAAGCCAACATGCACTGTGACATACTGAAGCAGAGCATGATCCCCTCCCTTCAGAGACTGGACCGCAGGGCAGTATTCCAACATAATGACCCCAAACACACCTCCAGTACGACCACTGCCTTGCTAAAGAAGCTGAGGGTAAAGGTGATGGACTGGCCAAGCATGCCTCCAGACCTAAACCCTATTGAGCATCTGTGGGGCATCCTTAAACGGAAGGTGGAGGAGTGCAAGGTCTCTAACATCCACCAGCTCAGTGATGTTGTCATTGAGGAGTGGAAGAGGACTCCAGTGGCAAACTGTGAAGCTCTGGTGAACTCCATGCCCAAAAGGGTTAAGGCAGCGCTGGAAAATAATGGTGGCCACACAAAATATTGGCACTTTGGACCCAATTTTAAAATTTTCACTTAAGGGTGTACTCACTTTTGTTGCCAGCGGTTTAGATATTAATGGCTGTGTGTTGAGTTATTTTGAGGGGACAGCAAATTTACACTGTTATACAAGCTGTACACTCACTACTGTACATTGTAGCAACGTGTCATTTCTTCAGTGTTGTCACATGAAAAGATATAATAAAACAGTGTTGCCAACCGCCAGTAAATTTACTGACAGTTTGTAAAAATCAGTGATTTTTACAACTGTCTATAGATATCAAGGTATGATAATTTGTCATGCTGTGCTGACTTTTAAAGTGTAAACCGGGCAAACTACTTGATATGAGTATTGTCAGTGTTTCCATGTTGTGTTTAAATATCAATTGTCTTAGTTTTTAATAGGAGCTCAGTTATTTTTCAGGTTGCCAGTATAAAATGTGCTCCGCCAGTAAATTTTCCATGTTTTGCCAGTAAAAAACACTGCGGGAGGTTGGCAACACTGTAATAAAATAATTACAAAAATGTGAGGGGTGTATTCACTTTTGTGAGATACTGTGTGTGTATACGTGTGTGTGTGTGTGTGTGTATATATATATATATATATATAAATATTTGACCAAATATTTGAAGTGGGGGGAGAATGTAGCCAGGAGCTAAATAGTGCTCACTTAACTTGGGACATTTCATGTTTATTGATGTTGTGGAGATTTCCCTCTAATGTTGAAACTGCTGAACAGAATGCTCATGTGAGAGGTACTGCTTATGGGATTTGTAGTGCTACAGAGGAAGTTGATCTCGGAACCCTGCTATGGAAGGACTCCATTTTCCAGGATGCAGGAAGCGATTTTTGAAGGAATGATGCTTTGTGAGAGAACCTATTTAAGTGGGGGGAGGTGTTGGCTTCAGTCTCTTTGGGCAGCGTTACTGACTGGAGGGGATCTGTCTGTGTGTGTTCCAGTGGGATTGCGGCCTAAGTCAAGTGATCCAGCCGGCTAAAGTTACACAGTACCCCAGCGAGCTGAAACACTGCTTTATTTCAGTGAGTGACCAGCGGATTCAGCACGACAGCAGCTGAGTTGTTGCAGATCCAGCGTCATCTGCAATGTGAACGGCGGTCGGTCCGGAGTGAGCTTTGGGGAGAGCAGTGGTAGCCGGTTTCCGCAAAGTAGGGAGCAAGTTTATACCATCAGTTCCAGCATCATCAGCACAGCCTGAACAGCCAGACCCTTTTCAGTGATCAACAGGGTGGTGAGCAGGGCGAGGCCTACCTTTTGTGTATACTCAATTGTTTCTATACTTCTTTGTCAGTACAGACTCAGCTTTCCTTGTAGATTACAAAAACCCTGTGCAGATACCATTTCTCACATGATCAAAGGTTAAAGTCAAAGTAGAACTATGGTCAAAATGAAGAAATCAATATGTTATGCACCTATACAGTGTGCTAAAGGTGTCACTGATTGTTTTGTAAAAAGCCGTATGGATAGTGAGATCTCTACCATGTCCCCTGCTGTCATGTGCACTTCCTTTAGTGAAGTGATAACTTTACTTCCTGGTTTATGAATTGTCTGTGTTAGACTCATGTTGTCCCCATTTGCATCTATTCTCTCTGCAAAAAAACGTCCTGACATTACTGGAGGAGGGACTTTGTATCACATGGAAGCTGATGGATTTCATTCTGCAGAGAATCATGATTAGGCTCTGCCCACAGTCAGCCCATGAAGCCCCGCCCACTCCCACATATGTCCTGCCTTTGCCCGCCCACCACTCTAGCTCCTTCTGTTATGCCAGATTACAAATTACCAGAGGAGGGCAGGCAGGGAGAAGCACACAAATTACTAGACTCATCTGTGTGCAAAGTAACCTGTACTGTCTTGTGGCTGTATTACATAGCACACACCCAGCTATTGGTTGGCAGATGGGTGTGTGTTATGTAAAATAGACTGAGCATGATAGAAGTCTGGATGTCTGTGGGATAGAGCAGCTATTTCACTGACATGAAATAACATCTGACCTCTGCAGAACTGCTCCCATCATCACTACACTATACAGCTAAGGAGAACTGATGGAGGGGATTATAGACCCACATTACAGCTACATGGTAGGGAAATAATCATTTCAGTTATTATGTTTATTACCATGTGCAACTTTCAGGTCTTTATATGAGAATTTACTAAAATATATATGTTGGCTTTAGTTGTACTTTAAGTTTTCCTAAGGAACTCTTGTCATTGGTTAATAATATCTATGTTATATCACATTTGAAACCTTATAGAGCAGCAATAATTTTTCTCAGGTTTTATTGAGCAGTATCAATATATATTGTAGTTCATTCATCTAAATTGCTGAAGTAATAAGGTGAATCTTTCACACTATAACCGATTATGGTGCTCATCTACATCTTGAGTTGTCATATTATTTCTTGGACTATCATATATGTGATTATGCTCTGTTAAAGGAATAGCTGATATAGTTCTGCATTTATTCTGTTTACCAACAGTGTCAAAGTGTGTATCTGAAATGTCATGCTGGTATTCTCTATGCTCAAACAAGTTATCTACTGTTGCTTTAAATAACTAATTTACTTATAAAATCTAGAGCTATAGCTTTTAAAAGTACATTTTTTAGAACTGAATCCAAGCGTGGTCTCTATTATTCTTACGGTGTTAAGACTTATTATATTGCAAAAAAAAAATGAGTGAAACCAGAGTGTCAGGGGTGGTGGAGGACTCTTGAAGTTGGGAGGACCAAGGGAGAATTGATTTATTATGCGACCCTCACGAGGGCAACGTTACACGTGTAATGTAAGGTGTCACTTCTACACTGACCACCAGTGCAAGTGGGCTTTTTTCCAATGATCACCAGCATGAAGGGACATTTCTCCACTGGCCATTGATGAAAGGAGACTTTTCTTCACTGACCACTGATGTAAGGAGAAGTTTCTGCACTGACCACTGATGTAAGGAGACGTTTCTCCACTGACGTAAGGAGACGTTTCTCCACTGACCATTGATGTACGGAAATGTTTCTCCACTGACAAAAGGAGATGTTTCTCCACTGACCACTGGCGTAAGGAGATGTTCCTCCACTGACCATTTATGTAAGGAGAAGTTTCTTCACTGACCACTGATGTAAGTTGACGTTTCTCCACTGACGTAAGTAGATATTTCTCCATTGACCACTGATGTAAGGAGATGTTTCTCCACTGACCTCTGGCGTAAGGAGTTTTCTCCATTGACCACTGACGTAAGGAGACGTTCCTCCACTAACCACTGACGTAAGGAGACATTTCTCCACTGACCACTGGTGTAAGGAGATGTTTCTTCATTGACCACTGAAGTAAGGGGGCACTATTCACTGACAGGACATAAAATTACCGTTTTGCAATATATTTCTTTTCCAGACATTATTATTCATTTATTGTAATGCTTATTATTCATGTATAGAACAAGGGAGTGTTGTAAAATCATCCCTAGGTTTTAAATATTCTAGGTACGCCAAATTCATTATTCTTTTATGTAAAACTTTCAACAGATTAACTGCTAACGCTTTTTTTACCATAAAATGTAGAGTAATTTTATAATGTGTTGCCTAAGACCTCAATATTATACATGTGCAAAAAGGAAAAATTAGTTTTGTTTAATTTTGTATAGGTTTGTTCTGTTACTACAGTGATACCTTGGTTGGCAAACAGAAAAAATTTGCTTCAGTTCACGAACTCTGCTTCGGTTAACGAACACGAGCCGCATCCATCTTCCCGGCTCTGACACGTTCATATTGAGAAGAGCAATGCAAGATGAGGGTCTTAGGAGAACCTGCCCACTCAGATTGGGGTTTCTGCCCCTTGACTACCATGAGGGTGGGCTCACTTGACTGGGAATCATGGAAAAACAGTTCACATGAATTCCACAACTTTTATCATGCCCTCAGATGATCTTTTCCTGGATGCACAGTGCTGGTTTCTGGATTGGTCATTTAATTTGGGGTTTAGGATTGTTTCAAACAAGGATTAAAGAGGAGTTATAATTTTATTTTTATGTATTTTTATTTAGATGTACACATGAAATATGTCAGCTTAATGTAAAAGACTGTATGTAATACATGTTTAAAATCCTTTTTTTGTGGAGGGCGCCTGAGCGAAGCCGCCGGGACGGACATGCCAGCCTGAGACGCTGTACCACTCAGGAACAAAACAGCCTGTAACACCCACAGCCGGTCCCGCCGCTACTCCCCACTGCTCAGACCACACACAGGGACACTCCGGGTCCTCACAACATGCCGGCACAAAGCAGAAGCCCAAGACAATCCAGGAAGCCCTGGCACGGGCCTCCACAAAGATGGTTGCGGCTTCATCCACACAGCTCCGCTCTCCGCGCTCTGCAAAATCACGGATGACTGGTGAGCCTGATGCAGAACTGGGTGTCAGCCCCTTTTCACCATACTGTGACCCACCACCAACAGATCTTCTCAGGCAGTTTGAAAAAATGCTCAACAAAGCCTTGAAACAAACGTCTGATCATATAACAGACAAGGGAAATCAGGGAGCTGGGTCATAGAACTGCAGAGCTTGAACAGAGGGTGGATGAGCTGGATGTGATAACCCATAACCACTCTGAGGAGTTTGAAGCACTTAAAGATGAAAACCTAACACTGCAATTGCATCGGGAGGACTATGAGAACAGGACTAGGAGATCAAACGTCCCCATCCGCGGCCTCACTGAATCCATAGTAGACGTACAGTCCACAGTTACAGCCCTCTTCCAGGAACTAGCCCCAGCCATACCTATCAATCGCCTGGAAATGGACAGGGTTCATCGCGCCCTGACACCCCGCAAGTCAGAAGGTCCGCCAAGAGACATTATAGCGAAAATGCACTTCTTTCGCACCAAGGAACAACTCCTGGCCACCGCTCGCAACGTGGACACACTTGTCTTCCAAGGTCATAAATATCAGCTTTTCCAAGACCTCTCCCCCCTCACGTTCGCCAAGCAGAAAGCTCTAAAGCCGCAGCTTCAAATACTACAGCAGCACCACATCACTTACAAGTGGGGCTTACCGTTCTCCATACGCTTCTCATACCAAAACTGAGACTACACATGTAGGTCTTTGGAAGACATCCAAACCACCCTGCAGCAACTTTACCTCTCGTCTCTGGACCCACCAAACGACAGTTCATCCAGTTGTCGGTCAGCCTCCTGCTCACCACAGAAGACCCAAAATTCTCCAAAGACACAAGAGCATGCCAACATACATAAACATGGGCACTTTGCCTCTCCAGTTGCGCAACATCAAGATTCAATGGGCTGAGCTTATCCTGATATTCTTCAGACCACATCAGTTGCTACCTGCTGGCCGCAGCTCATGATCCTAACCGGCAGAACACTGGTCTCCAATTACGAGTCACATATGTGGTAAACAAACTGTTTTGTACTTCCCTAACCTCTATATCACCACACATGATGTTTTTTCTGTTAACCCGGCTGTGGTGATATAAGCAACCCCCTTCTATTTCTGGGTTGCTAACTGATAATCATTAGTTGGGCTGTTTGAACCCTAGAACTAGTCACTGCGCCCCACCCCTTGGACCATGGACCTTACGTTGGTTGTTATCCATGACACCTTTTCCATCCCTCAGACTAATGACACCTCATTAGCCTTGGGGTCGGCATACATTCACTATACAATATGTTTATTATCTTGCTATTTACTGTTAGTTCTTCTTTTCCACATAGTACCTTTCTTCTCTCTTCCCTCTCTCTTCCCTCCTTCTCTCCCCAGGTGTTACCCAGCAATCCTTGCCTCCAGGGGCAACCATAATTATAAGCCTTACCTGACTCCACAATGGGACTCCTGAATATAATAACACTTAACATCCAAGTGCTAAATTCCCGGCATAAGTGGACCAAGGCTTTCAAAACCTTTGCCACTACTAAGGCGCATGTTGTGTGCCTGCAAGAGACCCATTTCACTCCCCAATCCATGCCTAAATTTCTCAACCAAGCATACCCCCAAGTATACACTGCCTCAGCTAATTCCAAGGTTAGGGGAGTTCTTATAGCTTTTCACCACTCCACCCCCTTCACACTCCTGGCTGAAATCAAGGACCTGGAAGGCCGCTACTTACTCATATCCGGCATGTGACGATAGTATCATATTATGCACCAAACTCTAAACCACTGCCGTTTTTTTCCCCAGAGATTGTTGAATCTCATTAGCACACTTCTCCTCTGCGGGGATTCCAACCAAACTCTATACCCATTTTTGGACCCAATCTCCTCGCTCCTCTAGCACTACCAAACTAAGCTTCCAACAACTTTTACACCGTAACTCCTTAATTGACTTGTGGCATGAACATAACCCAGTACGGCGTCAATACACATATTACTCTCATCCTCATAATACATTCTCACAGATTGACCATGTCTTTCTCACCACTGGCACTATACCTTCACTTCTCTCCTCAACTATTCTCCCTATCCCATGGTCTGATCATAGCGCTTGTTTGAACACCCTAACCTCCCTAATCCCCACCACTAAAGACTCATTCTGGACCAATAATGATAAAATTTTATCTCCTCCATCGCACCTGTTAGAAGAAATAACTTGTTGCCCGCAATTCTGGCCGTTTCCGCGGTGGTGCGCGCGCTCCCGTGCGTGCCCGCACACGCGCCGGAAACGGCGCCTATTTAAACCCAGAGACTCCTGCATTGAACTGCTGCTCGTTCTACAGCGTTCCAGACCTGTGGGCCACAGCTCCCCCACCTGTTCCTGTGTTCATCTGCTTCCTATTTGACCCAGCTTGCCTTGACCTGTTGTCCGCTACCTGCACCGACCCCGGCTATCCACGACCATCCGCTTGTCTACTCCTCTGTACCATCCGCTGCCCGCCCATTAACGAACCTTTTCCTGGACTTGACGATCCGCCTGCCTGATCCTTTTGTACGTCTCGGCCAGCCTGTTGCCGACCCTGCCTGTACGACCCCTCTTCTGTCCGCACGACTTCCTGGAACCTCACTACAGCATCAGTGACCATCCAGCCCTCGTGCCATCCCGCACTCTCGGGCCTCTGTCTACACTACCAGGGGTCCTTGAATCGGGTGCGCAAGAGCGGTTGTTCCCTGCACAAGACAGACTCCACCGTCAGGTACGTAACAGAAACGAGCAGCCATGACTGAGTCTGCGCAGGGAACACGCTCCGCTATGGACGACTTGTGCGCCCATCTGGCTGGCCTCACCCAGGCCGTCAAGAACCTGCAAGAGGGATACCCCGATTGGAAGAGCGGGTACAGGAACTGTCTACCTCCCCGGCCTCCGGTTCCGCAGCTGCCCGCACCATCGTGGCCCTGCCCTCGGAGCCCAAAGTCCCGCTGCCGGATAAATTCTCCGGGGACCGACACAAGTTTCGGGGGTCTTCCGGAGCGCCTGCGACCTATATCTGGGTCTCCAGCCATGGACATTTTCGTTAGAAAGCACCAAGGTTGGATTTGTGATCTCTCTGTTGCAGGGTGAACCCCAAGCCTGGGCCCTCCGACTATGGGAGCAGAATGCCCCCGAGATTGCCTCTGCGGCAGCCCTTTTCCTGGCCATGGCGCAGCTTTATGATGATCCCCATCTGGCCGCCACGGCTGAAGCCACCCTGTACAACCTCCAGCAGGGCCGCCGCCCTGTGGAGGATTATGCCGCTGAATTTCGGCGTTTGAGTTCAGATACCACCTGGGGCAGCGGGGCACTCATCTTTCAATTTCGCATGGGGCTGTCAGAGGCAGTAAAAGATGAGTTGGCTCGAGTGGGGATTCCTAAGACCCTGGAGGAGCTGGTCACCTTGGCCATCTCCATAGACCGGCGCATCAGAGAGCGCCTCGCCGAGAGGTCCTCTGGACAATTACGTCCCACCTGGATGCTCCCTCGGGTGCCCAGTTACCCGACTCCGCCGGCCTTCTGGCCAAAGACCTCCTCCTCCTCTCCTCCGGATTCTTCTGAGCCCATGCAGGTTGGGTTGCTTCGACCATCACTCTCCAGTGAGGAAAGACAACGCCGGTTCCAGCTGAGTCTGTGTCTCTATCGTGGAGAACCTGGTCACATGGTTCGGACATGCCCCGCGAAGCGCGGTAAGTGCCTGTCCACTGTCTCTGGTGTACCAGTTAACTCCCGTGCCCATCTAACTATTTTCTTGTCTCTGCAGCTTCTCGGAGGGATTATCACGGTGCCGGCAATCCTTGATTCCGGCGCGTGCAGGTGTTTTGTCGATCTGGATTTTGCGGCATAGCACCACATCCCCCTGCAACCCAAGGCTTACAAACTGGTGATCCGCCTGGCCGACGGATCACACATCAAATCCGGAGTTGTCACACATGAGACGATCCCTCTGCTCACCTGCACCCTGGATGGTCACCAGGAACAACTGCGGCTGGATGCCATTGCCTCTCCGCTCTACCCCATCATCCTGGAATTGCCCTGGCTCCAAGCCCACAACCCCAGCATCGACTGGGCCACTGGAACCGTCCGGTTCTTATCTCTGTATTGCCGTCGGCATTATCTGGGCCCTAGGGACGGGACTGTTCCAAATCTCCTCAGCCTGGAGGCCGACACCGAACCGGATGTTCGGGCTCTTCTTCCCCCAGCCTACCATGCATTCATAGATGTCTTTAGTAAGAAGGGGCAGACAAACTTCCGCCTCACAGGCCCTACGATTGCCCCATTGAACTGCTGCCCGGGGCAGAGGTGCCGTTCGGGAGGATCTACCCTCTATCCGAACCTGAATTGGCGGCCTTTAAATCCTACTTGGAAGAGAACACCAAGAAAGGATTCATCAGGCCGTCTACATCTCCGGCCGGAGCCGGCATCTTCTTAGTGGAGAAAAAAGACCACTCACTCCGGCCGTGCATAGATTATAGGGAGCTCAACCGGGTAACCATCAAGAACCGGTACCCGCTACCTTTGGTTCCTGAACTTTTTCAGCGGCTAGGGTCAGCAACTGTCTTTACCAAGCTCGACTTGCGGGGGGCATATAATCTTATTCGGATCAGGGAGGGAGATGAGTGGAAGACTGCATTTCGTACTAGGTTTGGGCATTACGAATACCTGGTGATGCCCTTCGGCCTATGTAATGCCCCCGCAACCTTCCAACATTTTGTCAACGACGTGTTTTGAGACTTCCTGGATCTTTTTGTTATAATTTACTTAGATGACACCCTGGTCTTTTCCAATTCCTTGGAGGAACACCGCAGGCACGTCACCAAGGTTCTTGGGCGTCTACGGCAGCATGGCTTATACGCCAAAGTGGAGAAATGTTTGTTTGTGCAGCCCAGTATGCATTTCCTGGGGCTGGTCATCTCTACGACGGGCGTCCACATGGATCCCCAGAAGGTTTCCACCATCCTGGAATGGCCTGCACCCACGGACCGTAAAGGAGTACAGAGGTTTGTGGGCTTCGCAAACTTTTACAGAAAATTTATTAAAGGATTTTCCGCCATCGTGGAGCCCATCACAAGTTTAACCAAACAAAATATCCGGTTCCAGTGGTCCCCCGAAGCTCAAGCTGCTTTTCAGAAACTCAAGGCCCTCTTCACGTCTGCTCCTATTCTGAAGCACCCGGATCCAGCTTTGCCATACGTCCTGGAGGTGGACACATCTGAGACTGCAGTAGGGGCTTCTGCACTTCTCCCGGAACTCAAAGACTTTTCGTCGAACTCGAAGCCCCCTGGTGACCTTGGCCTATAAAACAAACCAATTTGAACACTACCCGAGGTGCTACCGCCTTTTAGGAAATTATTTAAAAGACATTTTCAAACGCTTCGGGTGTTTGGAGACATGAGGAAATGCCAGGCACCCACGTCCGGTAAGGTCCTACCACCTTTGGAAGACCCCTAGGTACACCTGCGGGCAGCATCTCTACTGGTCGGGGTCCTTTACGTATGACCCGACGTGTTTGTTTGTAAAGAGGTGAAACCGCATATTCGGTACGACGGCATCTGCGGGTTCT
>BLSH010314447.1:757888-774085 GCA_018402905.1 Glandirana rugosa | reverse complement strand
CCCCCCCCCCTGCACTTACCCCATCCAGCAGGCAGGATTATTGCAGAGATTCGGCATGCGAGAGCGCGCTGGGTCTGCAGAGTTCGGCATGCGAGAGCGGCTGTCGTCCCCGCGTCGTCCCCGGGCGGTCATGGTCTCTGTGGGAGCGGAAGTCACCTCCGCTGCCACAGTGACCCGCCCCCGGCCCCTCATCCAATCACCCTGAGCGGAGGCTCAGGGCAGCCAATCAGCCTATGCATGGCCGCAGGAACAAGCGCACATGCATAGGCTTGAATGGCCGACCAATAGGCTCACTTACTTGGCTGTCATGTGACAGCCAAGGAGCCGAAAAAAAAAAAAAAAAAAGAAAGTCAATGTACCGGCGCCACCTGTAGGTGGGCGGGGTTGACTTTTTTTTTTTTTTTCGTCTTTTGCCGGCGGGGAGGCGGCGCCCCAGCGCCCCTCCCACACCAGCCGCCGCTGCTTCCTCCCTCACTCCGCTGGCAGCACCCACGGTGGTTCCTGGGCTCTCCTGTTCCTCCAGGGAGTTCAGGACTACAGGAATCTTCATGTAGATTTAAAGTGTATCTAAACCCAAAAAACAAAAATGAAATACATTGCAGCTTAGCAGTTGTTGGATGTAGTGGTTACATTTGTTTTCTTATTGGCGTGTTTCCCTTTATTTTTTTATTTTTTTTAAATCAGAAACAAGTTTATTGAGATCTCCAAACATCACATACAAGTAATATACGTTATAAGAACAATAGGCATTAATTACACACATGTAAGCATTACTCTTTGGCATCCACAAATTACCCGTATTCTCATCCTTGACTCCAAAGGTCTTGTAGTATCTTGCACCTTTCCCTGTCCGCAGGACTCCTCTCCCCTCTCACTCTGGTCCCTTATACAATATCAACATAATACCCTCTCCATAATCAAGTCCGTCGGGGCAAGTCCCGAATTGTCCAACCAGCCACCCCACAGTTTCCCTTTATTTTTAATTGGTGGTCCTGCCAGTAACAGAATTAATGTCCTAGGGTGACAACGCTCACTGTACTTTATCCATGGAGGAGCAGTGTTGTCACCCAAGGATAAGACGCGTTCTAGGACTATAGAAAACATCCTCATCTCCATAACATAAGAAGGGGCGATAAAGAATTAAACCTCATATTCCATAAAGAAATCTTGACCTGAAGCTAAAGACATTCCTGTCATGACCTCTCCAAGACCTCTTGAGGTCACCACAAATGGAATGTGTGACTCTTTTATGACCTGACCAGCTGGTAACATATGTCAGAGGTTATCCTGTACCTGGCTTGTTGTTTGTATATAATGTGCCATATCCGGCAATCCTTTCAGATTAGTTATGCTGTTAAAGCTTTCTAATGTCTGTAACTACTGTGACCGATCATGAGCGGCTCTCCTGTGCTCTCCTCTCTTCCGAATGACGTACCTAGTATGTGATCCAGCACTCCTGGTAGGGTGCTTGTGCTGTGATTGGACACAGGAGAAGCCGACAGTGTTGCCAACCTACCAGATTGAAATTTACTGACAAGACACCCAAAATTTACTGGCCAAGTTTTAACTGGCATTTCCAAAAGTTACAAAATTATAGTTTTAGGTGCAAACTTCAGTATTTAGGCTGCAAACATGATATGCAATTAGCAATGTGATTTAAAGTGGTTGTAAAGGCAGAAGGTTTCTATGCATTAAGACACATATGTAAAACACAAGGCCTGCTAGGCCTTGTCATGTGGCCTTCACACTTAGTTGTTGGACGTGGTAGAACTCCATCCCGCCACATCAGGTTCTCACTCTCCACTCCTGCTCCCTGCTGTCACTTGTAAACACAGAAGCCTTCAAGGGACAACTTAGCTCTCAGTGACTCCTGGATCAAACCAATCCCTGCACTCTGTACGTAATGCACTCTTGAAGTGCACTCCCGAACTCTGTATGTAATGCACTCCTGAACCCTGCACTCTGTATGTAGAACACACCTGAACACTACACTCTGTAATAAACTTCTGAACTCTGTACATAACGCACTCCTGAACCCTGCACTGTGTACGTAGTTCACCTTCCGAACTCTGTATGTAATGCACTCCTGAAACCTGCTCTCTGTATGTAGCGCACCCCTAAACCCTGCACTCTGTAGCGCACCCCTAAACCCTGCACTCTGTACATAGCACACGCCTGAACCCTGCACTCTGTACGTATCGCAACCCCTGAACCCTGCACTCTGTTGGCAGCACACCACTGAACCCTGCACTCTGTACATAGCACACCCCAGATACAACTGGCCCTTTGAGGACAACCATACTGCTGATGCGGCCCACAATGAAATTGAGTTTGACACCCCTGCATTAAGATAAAAAGCATTCTGTGTGCATCAGCCCCCTCAGCCCCCCCTAATACTTACCTGAGCGCCCTCCGATACAGTGATGTTGCACGAGAGTCTCGGCTGTCCGGCACTCCCCTTCTCATTGGCTGAGACAGCAGTGTGGCCCCATTGGCTCCCACTGCTGTCAATCAAAGTCAGTGAGCCAATGAGAAGAGAAAAGGGATGGGGCCAGATTGCAACTCCATGTCTGAATAGATGCAGGGAACTGCGGCTCAGTTTGGGTGCCCCCATAGCAAGCTGCTTGCTGTGGGGGCAGTCAACAGGAGGGAGAGGCCAGGAGCGCTGAAGAGGGGCCTGAGAAGAGGGGGATCTGGGCTGCAATGTGCAAAACCACTGCGCAAAGCAGGTAACTATAATGTATAATGTTTGTTATTTTTAACCAAAAAAAACACAAGACTTTAGTATAACCTTAAGGTAGATATTGAGGCAAAAAAACATATTTGTTTTACTTTCAATATAGTGAGTAAGTAGCTCAGCTCAGCCCAGGACTTGGGAGGGCAAGACATTAGAATGGGCAGGCACATACACATGAAATTGACTCTCACAGTGACACTGAAAGCTGTGTGCTGCAGCACAGATGATGATAGTTCTTCAGTCCAAACTGCACTAACAGTCTCGCTCCCATCCCGCAGGCCTGCACACGGGACTCCGGCTGCTCCACTAGGCTCCCCTGCACCATGAAATCACACAACACTGGAAGCCGATCAGTGGGCCAATGGATGTCCGCTGGAACCCACTAATCACCGAGGAGAGACACAGGATGGAGTTTTACCTATGTAAACAATGGCCTGCAGTCTCTAACAAATCTCCTGCATCATGTCTGCAGTCTCTGACCATCTCCTGCATCATGTCTGCAGTCTCTGACCATCTCCTGTATCATATCTACAGTCTCTGACCATCTCTTGTATCATTTCTGCAGTCTCTGATCATCTCTTGTGTCATGCCTGCAGTCTCTGACCATCTTCTGTATCATGTTTGTAGTCTCTGACCATCTCCTGTACTATGTCTGCAGTCTCTGACCATCTCCCGTATCATGTGTGCAGTCTCTGACCATCTCCTGTAATATGTCTGCAGTCTCTGACCATCTCCTTTACTATGTCTGCAGTATATGACCATCTCCTGTATTATGTCTGCAGTCTCTGACCATCTCCTTTACTATGCCTGCAGTCTCTGACCATCTCCTGTAGTATGTCTGCGGTCTCTGACCATCTCCTGTACCATGTCTGCAATCTCTGACCATCTCCTGTATCATGTCTGCAGTCTCTGACCATTTCCTGTGCTATGTCTGCAGTCTCTGACCATTTCCTGTACGAAGTCTGTAGTCTCTGACCATCTCCTGTAGTATATTTGCAGTCTCTGACCATTTCCTGTATCATGTCTGCAGTCTCTGACCATTTCCTGTACCATGTCTGCAGTCTCTGACCGTCTCCTTTTCCATGTCTGCAGTCTCTGACCATCTCCTGCACTATGTCTGCAGTCTCTGACCATCTCCTGTACTATGTCTCCAGTCTCTGACCATCTCCTGTACTGTGTTTGCAGTCTCTGACCATTTCCTGTACTATGTTTGCAGTCTCTGACCATTTCCTGTATCATGTCTGCAGTCTCTGACCATCTCCTGTACTATGTCTGCTTTTCATGTTACAACGGTAAAGAAATAACACTTTGCTACCATGTAAAGTAGTGAGTATACAGCTTGTATAACAGTGTAAATGTGATGTCCCCTCAAAATAACTCAACACACAGCCATTCATGTCTAAACCATTGGCAACAAAACACCCCTAAGTAAAAATGTCCAATTTGGGCCGAAAGTGTCAATATTTTGTTTGGCCACCATTATTTTCCAGCACTGCTTTAACCCTCTTGGGCATGGAGTTCACCAGAGCTTCACAGGTTGCTACTGGAGTCCTCTTCCACTCCTCCATGATGACATCACAGAGCTGGTGGATGTTGTAGACCTTGGACTCTTCCACCTTCCGTTTGAGGATGCCCCACAGATGCTCAATAGGGTACATTGAGCATACTTGGTCAGTCCATCACCTTTACCCTCAGCTTCTTTAGCAAGGCAGTGTTCGTCTTGGAGGTGTGTTTGGGGTCGTTATCATGTTGGAATACTGCCCTGTGGCCCAGTCTCTGAAGTGAGGGGATCATGCTCTGCTTCAGTATGTCACAGAACATGTTGGCATTAATGGTACCCTCAAAGAACTGCAGCTCCCCAGTGCCGGCAGCACTCATGCAGCCCCAGACCATGACACTCCCACCACCATGCTTGACTGTTGGCAAGACACACTTGTCTTTGTACTCCTCACCTGGTTGCCGCCACACACGCTTGACACCATCTGAACCAAATAAGTTTATCCTGATCTCATCAGACCACAGGACATGGTTCCAGCAGTAATCCAGGTCTTTAGTCTGTTTGTCTTCAGCAAACTGTTTGCAGGCTTTCTTATGCATCATCTTTAGAAGAGGTTTCCTTCTGGGACAACAGCCATGCAGACCAATTTGATGCAGCATATGGTCTGAGCACTGACAGGCTGACCCACCCACCCCCCCTCCCCCACCACCCCTTCAACCTCTGAAGCAATGCCGGCAGCACTCATACGTCTATTTCCCAAAGACAACCTCCCAATATGAGGCTGAGCACATGCACTCAACCTCTTTGGTCGACCATGGTGAGGCCTGTTCTGAGTGGAACCAGTCCTGTTAAACCACTTTATGGTCTTGGCCACCGTGCTGCAGCTCAGTTTCAGGGTCTTGGCAATCCTCTTATGGCATAGGCCATCTTTATGTAGAGCAACAATTGATTTTTTTAGATCCTCAGAGAGTTCTTTGCCATGAGGTGCCATGTTGAACTTCCAGTGACCAGTATGAAAGAGTGAGAGCAATAACACCACATTTACGAGTCACTTGACACCAGGGAGGGAAATTGCTAATTGGGCCCAATTTGGACATTTTCACTTAGGGGTGTACTCACTTGCTAGTGGTTTAGACATTAATGGCTGCGTGATGAGTTCTTTTGAGGAGACCGTAGAGCCGCACGATTCTGGCCAAAATGAGAATCACGTTTTTTTTGCTTAGAATAAAGATCACGATTCTCTCACGATTCTCGTAGCGTAACATCTTACATATACAAAAAAATTGGGCTAATGCCACTGTTTAGTTTTTTTTTTCAAAGTGTAATTTTTCCCAAAAAAAATTGCGTTTGAAAGACCGCTGCACAAACACAGTGTGACATAAAATATTGCAACAACTGCCATTTTATTCTTTAGGGTCTCTGCTAAAAAAAAATATGTATAATGTTTGGGGGTTCTAAGTAATTTTCTAGCAGAAAATACTGGATTTTTACTTGTAAGCAACAAATGTCAGAAAAGATTTAGTCTTTAAATGGTTAAACTAAACTCTACTATACACTGTGGAGTTAATTTCTTTGAAGTAGTTACATTGTATCTCTTCTAGCTTCTTTTATCAGCAGGGATCTCTGACTTGGCTCTCTGCCCAGACAGGAGAGACTCAAGTCGCTACAATTTAGAAAAAGATTCATGGGGAGACTTCAGACGACTTCCATTGACTTCTATTACAGTCAAGTTGCGCTGAGTCGCCCGCAAGTCAGACTCCATTAACTGCACTGAAAATCGCGGTAATGCCTTATGCGGGGGGAGGGGGGTGTCTCAATGACATCAACAATGGGTCTAAATGACACCAATGATGGGGCACAATTACTCCCCCTGAAACAAACAATGGGGCGTTTCTTTTTCCCACTGAGGTCAGGAGCTTTTATACTCCCACTGACCACTGTTCGGCCCTCGTAAAGTCTGAAGGACAGTAACCTGGCACTTTGTCTAGAACGTTTGGAGACCCCCTGTTCCAGAACATTGAGCCTGGGCTCACATTCGTGTGGGTCGGAAATGTGTGCATAATCGCATGCGTACCTGACCCACACAGAAACACGCTGCACTTTAGCAGATGCATAGGGGTAACATTATTTAACTGCTTCCCAACGCATTGACAATCGTGACACAGTTTCACGGCTGCCAAACCGTGTGGTGCCACAGCTCCATGAGGTTACGCAAATACGCCGCACATATGTGAACTGAGGGTCACTAGGCATTCTCCTTTGAGGAATGTCCAGGTACATGTGCATCAATAAACTTCTTTGTTATCCCACGGTAAGAAAAGTGGTGTTCACTGAATGACACAACAGAGGGTCTTCTGTAGTCCACCAAGGAACTGATAGCTAGAGATGAGGCTGGTGTTTCCATCTGGCCAAAGACAGCTGTTAATCCTAGGGCAATCAGCTGCAGCCAAGACATTCCCTATTCTGCTCCATCCCCTTGTCAGCACATGAACACTGCAGTATAACTGATAGGGTCCTTGTGCTGAACCCTACCCCCACATTGGCGGCCCCAGCCGGGGGGGCGCAAACAAACCACCCAACCACCCCCCCACCCCCACCGCTACTCACGCAGTCGGGCTCTGTGTTGGCGCCGATGCAGAGCACTGGGAGATCGCTCTGATGACGGCGGCCATCTCCTGAATCTCCCCGTACATCCTACCCCCTGCAAGGTCAATAATCCTATTGGCCAATCTGGTCTCAATACGCTTCCTGATTGGCCGGGAGGAGAAGCGGGAAGACAATAGCGAATATTAGTTTGGTATTGTTATACAATTACATATATACTCTGCGCCCCAAGCCCACCCTTTTTTGAAGCCAATTAGAGCCTCAGGCTCTAATCACTTGCTTCAAAAAAGAAATAAAAGCATTGGAATCCAATGTGTCCGGTGCCCTGCATGTAGATCAGGGGCCGGGTGCCAGGGGACACTGCATGCAATAAAAAAAAAATTAAAGCAGAACTCCAACAAAAAATAACAAGACCAATAACCAGTGATTTCCCCCACAGTTTTTTTTATTTGTTGCTAGATGTCCTCCGTCTAATGATCAGCATCATTAAACCCACTTACTCTGAGCCCAAGTTGTTAGTGGGCAGTGAAAAAAGAAGAAACACTGTGATGAGCTCATCTCTCTTGTTATTCCACTCTCTCCTATCAGCATGCTTCTTTTCAGCGCATGAACTGATTTCCTCCGTAGATTACTTTTTCTTTTCACACTCCAGCCCTGCTGTATAGGGATCCTAGAGGCTGATAGCAGGTTAGATTCAGCTCTGCTATAGAGCACAGTCCTGTCTGGCAGGGAAGGATGCCTCATCTTTTTCTATGCTGCAGTTTAATCTTTCACATTTCTCCTCTCCGTCCCCCACCCTGTAAATTGAGAGTGAAAGTAGAAGCAGCAGACTGATGAGCTCATCTCTCTCACTCTGCTCTCTCCTCCTGTCAGTCTGCTTCATGCACTGCAGCAAATGTAATTATCTCTTTTGCATCTTTACCCTCCCCTCTCTGAGCTCTACTGTTTAGGGACTGCAAGTTGCTGATACCAGGTCAAATTCTGGTATTTGCGCTGCTTGCATTTAAAAAAACACATTTATGATGTATAAATTATTACATTATTAATTTGTGTCTATTATATCTGCCTAGAGTTCAACTCTAGCCCAACTCAAGTAACAGTAAAAGCACTTCCTTGCAGTGAAGCTGTGCATGCGCTGTAGGGGTTGCATGCTCCCCCAGCAGGTGGCGCTACCCTACACTCTATCAATGGACTATTCATCAGGCTATGGGCCCTGCATCAGTCTTAATGACATCAGAGGCATCCGACTGGCAGCATGCAGAGAAGAAGAGGCTCTGCTTCCAGGATGAGTCTAAAGCCTCGTACACACAATCAGATTTTCGGATGTACGGTCGTCCGTTTTTTGTTGCATGCTAGTCTCATGTCGAAAGTGAAAAGGTTGCTGACCATATGAAAATTCTCGTACGACAGAATTCAACTTCAGAAGTGACGTATGTGTTGAATAGCTTTGTATGTATTCTTTTGTTTCTGAGCATGTGTAGTCTTGATCTAATGCTTTTTTTCTGATGAAAACTGTACTAATTAAACAAAAATTGGACGTTGTGTTCACATCTGACAAAAAATGTATAGCCTGCACATCCAGCTTTTGTCATACTAAAAATCGGAATCGGCTGTTTAAAGCACCATGCTAACGATCCGAAAATCGGCAGGTTGTTTGTCGGACAAAATTTTACTTAAGATTTTCGTATCGTGTGTACGAGCCTTAACGATGTGGAGGAGCCTGTGGGAGAGGATTAGGTGAGTAAAACTGTTCTTCACACCGCCAAGACCTATACAAGCATTTAACTCAAGGGTGGGCGAACATTGGCCCTTCAGCTATTGTGGAACTACAAGTCTCATGAGGCATTGCAAGACTGACAGCCATAAACACGACTCCCAGAGGCATGCTGGCACTTCTGTACACCGTGTTCCGCAACACCTGAAGGGCCAGAGTTTGCCCAACCATGATTTAACCCTTGCAGTGCAAGCATGGTGCCACTTCAAGGGGGGAGAAGGGGAAATTATTTTTCTGGAGTCAAGCTTTAATCATGCCATAATACCAAACTACCAGCAGGGGATGCTGTAGAGAAATATTCGATTGCTGCTCCCCATTTAGGAAAATTCAATGAACCATAAAAAGTAGGAAGCCCTCTATTACCCCCCAAAAAACTGTGATTTACTTTAAACCCCCAATAACACATATTTTCAGTATATTATTATAATTGCATATAAAACAAAAAAAAACACCTTACCTGGGACCAAAGGATTCCCATTGCCCGGTAAAATAGCTTTCCTCTGTCTGTTAGACGTTTCCTTCAGGACCTTCTGAGCTGGAGGAGAACGTCTGGCCTCCACATGTTTGGAACTGCTCGCCTTTTGTCCAGTTTGCTGCGGTCCTCCATTACGAAGATTCCCTTGAGGTTTTTGGGCCTGTCCATTGTACCCCAAAAGGGTCACCATCAACACAAAGAAAAGCAGCTTCATTTTGAGGAACTTGTCCAGATTCCAGGGCTCAGCTCTTGTTGTGTTGCTTCTCTGACCTGCAAAGCAACTGTGCAAACTTCTCAAAGCTCAACCCAAACTTTTCCAAGATGAAACCTCCCAAGAGAGTTCAGCTCCGTTCCCGTTCAACAAATTTATTTTCTGTCCAAACAAACACTTCTATCGTTTGCCATTCCCCTTCAATGTTGGGTTAGTAGAGAACCTGGTATTTTTTTCTATACACCTTACAAGTATTGGTTGAGCCTGCACTTTTTTTTTTTTTTTGATCAAGCCAAGGTTTATGAGAGATTGGAATAACAGCAGAGGCAGTCAGTGCTTTGAATATAAGGTTTCACAGCAGCATCTCTAAGCTAAGGTTTGCGGCCTAGTCTCCATGAATGGGGCCTCTGTTTGCTCATAAGCAACACGCAGAAGAAGGGGGGGAATGAGGAATTAGGCTTGGGCTAATACACAGCAAGCCTTTTCTGCTATTTCCTGTGTAGAGCTGCAGTGTAGACCGAGTTTTGGAAGTATATAGAAATATAACACATTGTGAGTTTACTAGTCAAGCTTATAAGGCACAACGTTTTATGGACGCCTATATCCCCACCTGGACATCTGCTCCAATTACTTAAGACAACTTAAAGATTCTGTAAGCCCTGGGTAAACAACATTGGGGATTTATAAGACCCTTCCTATGTATTTATTTAGGTATCTCTCGCCTAATAAATAGAATTTTGTGTCCTTCATTTTGACTTATACGACTTGCCAACAAAGTGTAAACCATCAGTGCCCTTCTTCCCAACCTCATTCCTTTAAGTACCCTCAACGGGCCATGTTATGGGAATTATCCTTAGATGAAATAGCTACCACAAATACCAAGCCATAAACATTGATTTAAAGCATCTATACAAGGTGAAGGAAGTCCTGAAAACATGACCTGTTGGAGGTACTTGAGGACTTAAGGCAGCTCTCCTGAGTCTTGTTTAACTTGGGTACCACCATGTTAGACCAGGCACAGGAGATTTTCCTGAAAAGCTGTAGTCCCACCGAGGGGATTGTATTAGATAAAATGTTGTTAATACAGTATATCTAAAGCCATTTTTTTTTTAGTTTTGGATAGAGCAGGGAATTGCTAAAGGGTTAATTCACTTGTAGACAGGTGCAGTCTACTTAATCCACTGCACGTGGCACTCAACCGCAGCCACATCGCAAAGAGAGAGGAAGTCAAGAGGAACATGGCTCCTCTATGGTTTCCTGGGTCACTGGGTCATCTGATTGGATGGTAATGCCCCATAGACTCTGCCTGACCCAAGATGGCTGCCAGAGTCATGACTCAAAGGCTTGGCATGCACTTCGTGTGTGGGTAGTGTAAGGACAGGTCACCCTTATATCAGGGACAGTAATTAGCAGCAGGGAGAGGTTCCAGACAGAGAAAGAGCAGGGACATGCCATCCTTCCTGGAAGCCTCTCTGTTTGGGTACAGACCAGCCAGGCTGCGTTTTGCCCCTCGAGATAGACACTGTCCGTGCACCTGAGATCTACTGTTGTACTCTTCGCTGCATCATTCTGTGAGTACGCCCAGTGGGGTTGTCTCCCCGCCAGGTAGTTGTGTGTTTTTGAACTTTAGCTTAAATACAGTTCTGTTACCACAACTGGACTGCCTCTGAACCTCCCCACGCATCTTTACCAAAAAATTCCTTATGCAGGTAAGGGGTGCATGTAAATAATGCCCTTGCTATAGGTGTAGGCCATCTTCATCACTATTGAACCCTGGCTGAAAAACTTCCAGAGATGGCATCCCCTGTCCTGCCTTGTTGCTAAGATGTTGCTAAGACACTCCCAGCTGTTACTGCTCACCACCACCTTCACAGGAGGTGAGCTATGTGTGGTTCTTCCAGATCTGTTCAGTAATACAGTGTGAAAGGCTCCTACCGTGTGGGAATTTTTTGCAATAAAGATCAGTTACTCTATCTGTCTCCTTAGCAGGGTGACTGGTCTTGTTTCTGCCCCCTCCTGTAGCTCTGTACAAGCAGCCTGTAGTGGGTGGAGCCTGCTGGGTTCCTCGCACACCTCTGGTCCCTGCACAGGCTATGTACAGCACAACGATGATGTCACTGCTACTTTTACAAGGTATTATCAGTGTTTCTTAATGCGTTTGGTGCACACAAAGTGCATTTATATCCTTTATGACTGTTGAGGAATATATTTGGATAAATGTTTTTGTGCCTTTAAATGGATGAATTAAAGAAAATACAAGAAATAACACTAAACAGTAGAAGCTTCCCCCCCTCCCCCCAATCACAACAGAGTCCCTCTTTCACATCAGAAGCCCCCATTACATCAGAGCTCTTCCTTTCACATCAGAGACACCCCATCACATTACAGTCTCCCCCTCAGATTGGAGGCCCCATCATAGCCTCATTTTATATCAGAGCTCCCTTTTCATCAGAGTACCCCTTTTCTTATCAGAAGCCCTCTATCACATCCCAGTTGCTGAGGGCCAGATAAAATCGTCGGGCTGTAGTTTGGAGACCCCTTCCCTAGAGTGTTAAGCCGGCCATAGATGGATCAAATCTCAGTCAGTTCAGCAGGGACCGGCCAAGTTTAGATCCATGTATGGGCAGGCTGATTGCACCCAAGTTGAACCATCGATCAACTTTGGTATAACAAGCATGTCGGATTTTCAGCACGCAATTTCTGCCAACAGCTATAGCCTCTACCAATAAGCATTGTGTTCTCCCGGGAGGGACGTCGCCCCTCTGCTGCCAGGAGAACGTAATAGCTCCACCGAAGGGATTCCCCTATCAACACTGACTGTGTTGATGGGAAAATCGAACGAGAAAATCACGCAATCTATGGCCTGCCTTATTGGCAGGATCACCAGGTAGAAATAAAGGAAAAGAAGCCCGAAAAAGAAAATGTATGCAACCACCACATCGAAGGACCGATAGGCTGCAATATAATACATTTTTTGTTCTTGAGATCGTTCTTGATTCTTGAACATGTCATAAAGTTACAATTTACGAGCACATCTGCCGTGACAGTGGAAAGAACAAAAACAATTATTTTCAAACAAAACAAGAGTCTCTGTTTATAGCAACCAATAACAGCATCTTCAGGATGTCACCATTTATTGTTGTCTGTAAATATTGGAAGAGACGAGCTCTGTCCAAGCGGAGTCATCCCGGAGGGTTTAAATATCTGGAGATATTTTTAAATGTATAAGTAGAATACAATGTAGAATTTGTTGCTTATAATATAAGCTATTATAGCAAAAAAAGAGTTGGATATATATATATATATATATATATATATATATATATATATACACACTATATACAGTGTCTTGGAAAAGTATTCATACCCCTTGAAATTTTCCACATTTTGTCAACCAAAAACATATGTGCCACTTTGTGTTGGTCACATAAAATCCCAATAAAATACACCTAATTGTGAAGTGGAAGAAAAATGACAAATGGTTTTCAAAATATATGAAAAGTGCGGCATGCATTTATATTTAGCTCCCCTGAGTCAATACTTTGTAGAACCACCTTTCACTGCAATTACAGCTGCAAGTCTTTTTGGGGATGTCTCTACCAGCTTTGTACATCTAGAGCAGGGTTTCTCAACCAGGGTTCCGTGGAACCCTAGGGTTCCTCCAGAGGTTGCTAGGGGTTCCTTGAGCAATGGCCAATTTCTACCTCTCAGATAAGTTCCCACTGACATAATTGATATTTTTAGCTATCTGTAAGGGGGTAATTCTTCCCATTGACCACTAGTGTAAGGAGCATTCTTCCCATTGACCATCACACTAATGTATCATGCGTTGTAGATCTTTAATTTTTAGCAGGGCTTCCCCGAGACCAGAGAATTATTTCAAGGGTTCCTCAGTGTTGCAAAGGTTAAGAAAGGCTTATCTAGAGAGTGACATTTTTGCCCATTCTTCTTTATTTAAACCTCTGTCAGATTGGATGGAAAGGGTTTAAATATCTGGAGATATTTTTAAATATACACAGTCAACCCCACAACAGGAGATTCCCAGCCAGATGTCGCTGGATATACATAGACTGGTGAGGATTCAACACACAAGTCCCATATAGCGGTCACTGGGCAGCCAATAGCCGCTGTAAATCATATGCTCACCACCTTATGCTCACAGAAGTGGGGAGCTGTTGCACATCCTCATGCTCTTTGCAGTTCATGCTTGCCAGCTCCAATTTCATAGTCCAGTATCCCGGAGAGATGAAAGTCCGGCAAAACCAACCTGCTTCCCAATGGTTGGGCCAGGCAGGGTCATCTGAGTTGCATGGTGACATCATGCTAACCGGTTTCGTCCGCCTATCAGCGAACTTATTCTGAGCCACAATTAATTTTAACCATATTCAATGAAGTTGATTTTTTAAGTCCATGGTGTTCTTTTATAAGGTTTCTTGGTGATCTTTAATCCCCATTTTTTTTTTATGTTTATGTATGACCTTAAGGAACCACACCTGTTAATTTAGGTGGGGGCCTCAGCATAGGGATACGGTTCTGATTTTGAACTACCCTGTGCACTAATTAATTATTGGTCTGCCGGGGTGCCTTTTTATACATGTTTTTGAGACACTCACCAGCCCACCTGGCTGTCTCCTCAGAAGATCTCCCAGATGTGCTTACTCTCTCCCGTTGTCCTTTCCTTGCTCCCGTGCGTCCAGGAAGGGGCTCTTCCATGTGTTGTGGGGGATGCTTCCAGCACCCGAGCCCCAGGCCCGAGGTCACCCCCCCCCAGACTCGGGGCATCCTTAAGGGCCACCAGCAGCTTCCTCAGCACGCCATCACTGCCTTCCACCCAACTGCCCTCTGCTGGCCTAACTCATGCCTATTTATGAGGGAAATAGGCCCCCTTCCACCACTTTCTGCTGGGGGTTGGTCAAGGACCTCATAAATATGCCAAGCAGCTCCTTCTGAAATTTTTGAGCATACTGATTTACAGCGGCTATATGCTGCCCAGTGACCGCTATATGGGACTTGTGTGTTGAATCCTCACCAGTCCTATATATATCCAGCGACATCTGGCTGTGAATCTCCTGTTGTGGAGTTGACTTACACCAACTTATGTGACTGGTTCTGCTGTTTATCCATAGACCCTATCTAAGGTACAGCCAGCTACTCCCATTTCCATCCCACTCTTATCTCCCCATCCAGCTTGCATTACCCTCATTGCGGTTTAATTGAACATTCAGCTTCAGCGGCACTCTATGTGGATTGCTACACCCTTTGATTGGAAGATTTCCAGGGTTTTGGTCTCTGTGGATTGAGTGGTTTTATCATTTGAATAATTTCATCCTTTCTTATCCCACTGACTGTGGAAGAGCCTGTGTATCCCCTTAGACTTATTGCAGTGTGGACTGTATGTGCTGCCGGCCTGGCAGGTCTCTTAGTTGTTTGACAACGTTGCCATTTTTAAGGTTTGCATCGATGGTAGTTTTTTGCACTAATTAATTTTAACCATATTCATTAATGTTTATAAGGTTTTTTGGCAATCTTCCCCATTTCTTTAGGGCTGGTGAGTGTCAGTCTAGAGAGGACTGTGGAGTAGTTAGCCAGGTGGGCTAGTGAAAGGGGCAGCTGCAGCCAGGTGGGTTGGCAGTGTCTGAAGAGGTGGTGCTGGGATCAGTAGCCACAGGGATGTAAGCTGGACACTGACTTTTTGCTACACACCTAAAGGGGCCTCAGGTTCCTGCATATAACAGGCTTTTGCTCAAAATCTGACCAAGTGCTGTGTCAGATCTGCTATTAGTGTGCCAACTGGAGTTCTGCAAGCAAGTGTGCTGGAGGAAGTAGAGAAGCTTATATAGACTGCATATAGGAGAAGTTGTCCATGAAATTGTTTGAAGTCAAGTGGGCATTCCATATTTGCTAATCCATATTATTGTGTTACACTGTGTGATTTATTATCATTTATCTGTACTCATAACTTAGTTATCATTGCTCTGTGTCTTTAAGCTGTGTTCTCTTGTCTAAGCTAAACTCTCTCTCACCGTATTTCTGTATTTCCCCTCCTCTTCCTTCTCTCTGGTATCATTCCACTGTTTCCTGTCATGGTATATACATCTTTCCATGTGGCTTACAACATCAAAGTTTTTCTACCTATGAATGTCCTTCATTAACCACTTACCAACCAGAAGGTTTTCCAGCTTTAGGACCAGAGCACTTTTTGCGATTCGGCGCTGCGTCGATTTAACTGACAGTTGCGCGGCCGTGCGACGTTGCACCCAAACAAAATTTGCGTCCTTTTTTTTCTCACAAATAGAGCTTTCTTTTGGTGGTATTTGATCGCCTCTGCGTCATTTCTGATCGCCGCTATAAACAAAAGAAGAGCGACCATTTTGCAAAAAAATCCAAATTTCTCACTTTTTGCTAAAATTCAAATCCAAAAAAATATATATAAAAAAACATTTTTTTCATCAGTTTTGGCCAAGTTATATTCTTCCTCATATTTTTGGTAAAAAAAAAAAAAAATCGCAATCAGCATTTTTTTTCACCGTTTTATGCCGATTTATATAATTCCTCATATTTGTGATAAAAATAAAATCACAATTGGCGTTTATTGATTGGTTTGCGCAAAAGTGGCCGCGTTTACGGATGGTGAGAATTCATTTCTGGGGTTTTTATTTTTTTTAATTTTTTACTAGTAATGGCGTCGATCTGCGATTTTTAGCGGTACTGCGATATTGCAGCGGACATGTCAGACATTTTTGACACTTTTTTGGGACCAATGACATTTATTCAGCGATCAGAAATTTAAATGTCCAGGGGGGGGGTCCAATTGGGGAAGTGTCGGTTACTGTAAATATGTCATTAGTCACCTGTAAATTTAAAGACTAGCGACTTATTTACAGTAACCAGGGTTTTT
>BLSH010314447.1:735537-757878 GCA_018402905.1 Glandirana rugosa | reverse complement strand
TTTTTGGGACCAATGACATTTATTCAGCGATCAGAAATTTAAATGTCCACTGATTACTGTATAAATGTCATTGGCTGTGAAGGGGTTAACCTGGGGGGGGGAGCTAGGGGTTAACTGTGTTCCCTGGGTGTGTTCTTACTGTGGGGGGGGGGTTGGGCTAACATGGGCATTAGAGATCTAACTGATCCCAGTGACAGGGATCAGTAGATCTCCCATGCCCCCACTAAGAGAGCGGGGAACCGCCGTGTTTACATCGGCGGTTCCCCGTCCTTCCCCTGTGGCCGCTCATCGCGGCTCGCCGGCGGACATCGGGTCCGCCCGAGCCGCAGGCACACTCCTCAGGAGGCGCGCCCCCTTGCGGCTGTTCGCAGATCACCGTGTTCTTACGGCGATTCGCGCTCAGCATCCCAACTGCCGCCGTGAAAACACGGCACGCGGTCGGGAAGTGGTTAAACGGAACATTCTAAAGGCTTCATCGTCTGTCTCCTCAACAGTGAGTTTATTCAACGAGTTAAACTGTCTGAATCGATACAAGGGATAAATAGATCACTAGGTTGTATAAGCCCTATATGAAGCTGTAGATAAACCTTATGGCCTTGTCGTTGAGTCAGAACAGTAGAAAAACTGAGTTTCACAGTCTAATTACAAGATATCTGGGTGACAGTACTGATACAGACAATATTTACTGCCCTCATTGCAAGAAAGAACAAGAGAGCAGCATGTGTAATCCTCATAACCTGAGGCTGCCTGGTGTTCTATTACAGCACACAGATCTTGCTGACTTATCACTCACTCATTATCTGTCTGTGTCAGCATGAGTTACCATGGCTCTGAATGTGAACACACAGCAGCCCCAGCACAAGACTCTGAGCCAGCTGAGTTACCCAAATGCTCAGTCAAACCAACTTGGAAAATTATGAAGAATTATAAAGCGCTTATAAAGTGCCGGTTCACACTGGTGCAATGCGAGAATAATGCGAATCCACTGTGGGTTCCCGCACCACACCCGACTCACATGGCAGTTCACACTGCCATATGCAAACTGAGGGGAGTGTCAATACAATGTTAAGGACACCCCCATTTAAGCTCACATATCACACTGCGAACTGACACTTCGGACATGAATCGGATCACATAGGTGTGAAGATGCAAAAAAGAGTCCTGTGCGAGTTTTAGTCCGAATCTGATAGGATTTCAGCCATACTATCTGTATGGCTGAAATCGCATCGCACAGACATCGCATGTGATGTGAACAGCAATGCGCTGCAAATTACATGCAATGTCTGTCATCGTACTAGTGAGAACCGCCACTAAGGCTCCATTCACACCTGAGCGTTTTGTAGCTCAAATATGCCTGAAGCATGAAGCTACAAAACGCTGGGGGGGGAAAAAATCGATGTTTCTCTACGGAGATGGTTCACATCTCCACTCAAAAACGCCTGAAGCCAAAAGCCTGAAAACACCTGAAGCTCAAACTACTCCCGGAGGTATTTTTGTCACGCGAATCGGGCATATTCTGGCATTTCTGACACTTTTGTATTGATATAGAATCAATGGAAAAGCGTCAAACACGCGTATTAGTGCAACATCGGGCATTTGCAAACGCCTGATGTCGCGCTACAAAACACTTCAAATATGCCTGAAAAGGTCTCGCTCAGGTGTGAATGCAACCTTAGAACTGACAAATAGTCTGAAGTTAGTATGGGAGAAGGTCTAATACACTGACTGTTGAACGTGAACTTCTGCCACTAGAGGGCGATATTAAACAACTTTCTGCCTCATATGAGCTTTATCAGCTTACCAATAATAAGTTAATTAATGTTCTACAAAGTATGAACACAAGATTCACTAGAGGAATTAAACAGCTTCCAGGTTCTTAATCTAGAAAGAGACAGTTTTATCCAGCAAACCAAATTAAAGGCAGAAGCAAAGATAGAGCTGCTACAAGACACTGCATCTCACAGATCTGTGTCCACCAGATGTTCTAAGAAGTGCTCTAAATCCTATATTTCAAGATAATCCACACTCAGTGCTGAAGCAGAAGCCAGCAAGGTGCAGGTCGCATACGCAGAAAAGAGAGCAAAGTTGGAAGCTCAGACAGCACATCAAAGAGCAGCAATATGAATCTTAAACAAACAGTGTCAACATGATGCAGCTATGGCAAAGCTAAGGGTCCTAGAGCAAGCTATCAGTGCAGAGAGAGGCACAAGTGAGAGAGACAGACCGCATCAACCTAAATATAGCAGATATGGAAGATCCCCTCAAACGCACTAAAGACTAGGTCCTAAGCCACTGAAGTGTACACTCCATTGTCTCCAATGCTTAAAACAGCATAGAGAACTTCTTCACACAGCATCAAGTCAGAGGTTCCAGCAACTTCCTGGATGCAAAATCACTACAATGCATTTCCTGCCTGCCTACCTAACCTTCCTTCATACGTCACAGAGAATCAGAGCAAGCTGCAAGCAAGTTATAAATGTCCTGTCATCGGTACAACCGCAAATTAATATGCCATTTGAACAACAGACTTCAAGCAAGCAACTCATCTGAATGCATCTGCTGCACAATATTTCCCTGTGTTCTTTAACAACAATGTCAAGAGATAGCGCAATCAGCACAGCTCAGCCAACAACGTCTTGCATAAAGGCAGAGACAACTGAGACAGCAGAGTTTGTGAGGTACATACTTCACAGAGAGCTCACAAAGACTGGCCTTACAAGTTCTAATGACTAACCTGAGAACTACAGAAGTTGGAAATGTTCCTTCAGAACTGCAATCAGTGATCTTGGCATTACAGTTGCTGAAGAATTGGATCTGCTGATTAGATGGCTTTGTCCTCTATCTGCTGCACGTGATAAGCCATTAAGATCCGTTTTCATGGACAATCCTACAGCAGGCCTCACAGCTGCATGGTATCGACTAGAGCAATGTTATGGCAGTCCAGAAGATGCTTTGTTCATGCGTCTGGAAACTTTCCCAAAAATATCTGGTAAGGACAACAAGGAGTTCCAGAGACTGACTTTGTTGCCTGGACACTAGCGTGAGGGGTAAACCCAATCGTCTCCAAGTTCCCGTGTGGTTTGCAAGAAAAATGGCCTGAACAAGGTTTCCTTCTCTCCATTCTCTCTCTTCTGCACATTCATCAGGAATATTGCAGAGACCAAGAATGATCCAAGTTTTTCCTATGGTGAGTGCAGTCTTCTTTCACACTTTCCTAAGAGTACCAGTCTTCAGGGCAACTATAGGAACCGTAGGCTGGTCTATTCCATTGATTTATGGGCTTTTTATAATCTGTGTTTTGGTGAGTGTAAACCCCTGACACACATGTGATGGTGAAGCACAACATTTTTACTGTACTTTGTCACTTTCAAAAAAACACGGTTATGGACTTTTTTTTCGTTTGATTCCTGATGAACTTTTTCTGATAATTACTACAGTATTTGAATTAATTTACAATTGCGATAGTTTGATTTAAATCGGAGATTACTATCCACAGCACTTTTTGCACTTTCCTGATGAAATTTTTTTCTGATAACTAATACTGCATTTAATGAATTTATAATCATAATTGCTTGATTTAATTGGAAATTACTATCATTCACAGCACTTTTAACCAATGCACTTTGTTGGAGGTTATGCTATAATTTTTGTATAGGAGAATTTAGAACATTATGCGCCGCTCGCAGCGAGTTTGACCGCTGCGGAGCGCCCCATAATGCATTGTGAGATCACGGCGTGCGACGACCAAAACAGCTCCTCCCTGATGGGAGGGCTCCCGCTGTCTGATCTCTCTTTGCAGTGACAGTGACCCCACCCCCTGTGACATCAGAGGGGGTGGGGTCACTCAGGTACGTCACCGGGTGGCCTCGCCCTTGACTATAAATAAATTGTCAAAGCAAAAATAGGTCAGTCGGCGGGAGCCCTCCCATCGGGGAGTAGCTGTCTATTTTTTTTTTTTTTTCGGGTTATCACGCACCGTGATTGGCAATGGATTTTTTTTCTTTTTTAATAAAGGACTTGTCCCAAATTGACACTTGTCATTTTTACTGTTTTGACATTTTTTTGGTGAATGGGTAGGGGTACTCAATACCCATTCACATAAGGAGGTGGCGTCGGGATTTGGGGACCCCCTTGTTAAAGGGGGCTTCCAGATTCCAATAAGCCTCCCGCCCACAGACCCCGACAACCACAGCCCAGGGTTGTCGGGAAGAGGCTCTTGTCCCCATCAACATGGAGATAAGGGGCTTTGGGGTGCTAGTGTGGGTCAGGAGGGGGCACGCTCGTTCATCTCCCCCCCCCCCATCCTCCATGCTCGGATAAAGGTCTGGTATGAATTTTGGGGGGGGGGGCGCCACGTCAATTGTTTTCAAATTTTGGTGTGGAGTTCCCTTTAAAATCCATACCAGATCCGATGGGCCTGGTGCGGATTTGGGGCGGGGGGGGGGGGCCCACGCAAATTTTTTCAGTGGTTATTTTATCTATATTGCCGGGAGCTGGCAATACATAAAAGCCGCAAGCGATTTTAAATGACATTTTTTCCTTTAGAAATGTAATTTTGCTCCGGCACTGTTCTAAACATCACATAGATGTGTCTTTACAGGCAGACTAAGGGGACCCCTCAGGCATGACTTTTAACCACTCGCTGACCAGCCGCCATCGTTTGACGGCGGCAGGTCGGCTCTACTTCGCAAATCGCCGTCATATGACAGCGGGCGCAGGAGTGAGTATTGTGGGCGCACTGCCGGAGGCACGCTTATACGCTCACTGGCTAGCGGGGTAGCCAATCAGTGGGTGGGGAGGACTCGATGTCTGCTGGGCACCCGCAATCGCTCCCCTGCAGTGACAGAACAGGGATCTGCGAGTGTAAACAAGCAGATCTCCCTTCTGACGGGAGAGGAGAGTGATCGTCTGTTCCCAGTAAATGGCACCAGCAATTTCTCTCCTCCCCCAGTCATCCCAGCCCCCACACAGTTAGAACACACTGAAATCACATATCGCCACCATTACTAAAAAAAAATAAATAAATAAAAACGCCATAAATCTATTCCCATAGTTTGTAAATGCTATAACTTTTGCGCAAAACAATCAATATACGCTTATTTACCAAAAATATGTAGAAGACTATATATCAGCCTAAACTGATAAAGAAATTTTTATTTACATAGCTTTTGGATATTTATTATAGCAAAAAGTAAAAAATATTGTGTTTTTTCAAAATTGTCGCTCTCTTTTTGTTTATAGCGCAAAAAATAAAAACCGCAGAGACGATCAAATACCACCAAAAGAAAGCTCTATTTGTGGGAAAAAAGGATATCAATTTTGTTTGGGTACAACCGCACAATTGTCAGTTAAAATGATGCAGTGCCGCATCGCAAAAAATGCTCTTGTCAGGAAGGGGGCAAATCCTTCGGGGGTTGAAGTGGTTAAAGGAATATTTCATCTTTTTTTTTTTTTTTTATTTAAAGGATATACAACAGATTACAAGACTAAACATATCAGTGTATACAAATCCGACACTTAGGAATATTTCATATTTATTTTTCACTTTCAGCATTATTAAAATCGCTTCTCCTGAAAAAGCAATTGATTTAAAAACTTTGTTTTGCATTGATACATGTCCCCTAGGGCAGTACCCAGGTCTCCATACCCTTTTTATGGTATTAATTTGCATATAAGCCTTTAAAATGAGCACTTTTGATTTTTCATGTTTGGGTCCCATAGACTAATAGGGTTCGAATGTTCGCACAAATTTATTGCCTGTTCGCATGTTCTGGTTCGAACCGGGGGGGGGGGTGTTTGGCCCATTCCTGGCTCTGAAGAACATGTGCAAGCCCTCCATCTGCTTGAGCCCAGCTCTGCACAACCTGCTAACTCTTCCCAGGTCAACGCATGGTGGGGAGAATACAGACCAAGTGCCTAATTCCACCATAATTTCTTCATCCTGCACTGAAGTTTGTGGAGAAGACCGCTGTGATAAGTCCTGTGCCAAAATATGCTTGGTGAACATATACCACAAGGATCAACGAGAAAAGACTCTAAAGGCGTATGCTATCAGATGATCAGAGCAATAGATCCCTTGCAAAATCAGAACTGTTTGATCCATTTGAAATAAAAGACGAACCTCATCCTTACACCTTGGATACCTGTAGTGGAGCGCATGGATCTAGGTTGGGTAATTATAGGCAACGTCTGTATAAGCAAAATGAAGAGGCCCACCAACATTTCATCATTCAAGACAAATGTTCTGCCAAATGGCCGAAACACTTACTTTGAGCCATGCCCACATCACTACTGGGTAAAAGAGAAGATAGCCAGCCACAAATGGCAACATATTATCTCAGGTAACACAAGCTCTTTCTCCTGCCACGATGATGACCTCAGCTCTACAGTGTTTAATGCAACCAGTGAAGATGATATACTGGCTCATTCAATGAAAGACAAAGAATTTATCCAAGTAATGGACAATGAGTTCTTTCAAGACGACTTCAATAATTGAGTAGCACCCCTACCTTTTTGTCTCCCAAGAGAGAGATTGCCCAACAACTTGCAGCAGGCCATAGTAGATTCTCCTCCAAAGCGCAGCTTAAGCAGGAAACCAAAGACACAAAAGCACTTTGTGGACTTTTTGCAAAATATATTTGTCAGAGACCATGCAGAGCCTGCACCCCCACTAAAGGAGGGAGAAGAATGCTGGTACCTTCCTTCCTTTGATTTGGTCTGGTCTGATACACGCCAGAGTTTGGCTTTGATTACAGTGCTTAGCGTGAAGGGGTTTCGCTTAACAACATGCTCCTTACAAGGCCCTACTTGAGCAACAATCTAGTAGGAGCCTTGATTTGCTTCAGACCAGAGCCCCTGGCAGTAATTGCCAACATTCAACAAATGTTTCACTGCTTCACTGTCAGAAAAGACAAAAGAAACTACCTCAGGTTTCTACAGCACAAAGACAATGACATCAACAAGGAAGTGATAGATTATCAAATGAAGGTACATGTCTTTGGTAACAGTCCTTCCCCAGCAGTGGCAGCTTATGGACTAGGGAGAACAGCTCAGGCTGGAGAAGAAGAATATGAATCTGATGCTCGTCAGTTTGTTATAAGAAAATTCTACGTTGACTACGCACAAGTTTTTTCCAACCTTCCAAAGAAGCAATCGATCTTCTCACCAGAACAAAGGAGATGCTGTTTGTAGCAAACCTTAGACTTCACAAGATTATATCTAACAGCCAGGAACTCATGAATGCCTTTTACTCTGAGGACTATGCCACAAATCTAAAAAAAACCTTGGTTTAGGTACAGATATGTCTCCGGTACAGTGAAGTCTGGGTTTGTTGTAAAAAATCAAACAAGACACATTCGCCTTCCAAGTGTCAACTTGTGACAAACCCTTCACTAAGAGAGTAGTCTTGTCGGTGGTGAACAGCATCTATGATCCACAGAGTTTCATTGCTCCAGTTAACATTAAAGGTAAGATTCTGCTAATGCAGTTAAAGTATCTCACAAAAGTGAGTACACCCTTCACATTCTTGTAAATATTTTATTTTATCTTTTCATGTGACAACACTGAAGAAATTACACTTTGCTACAATGTAAAATAGCGAGTGCACAGCGTGTATAACAGTGTAAATTTGCTGTCCCTTCAAAATAACTCAGCACAGCCATTAATGTCTAAACCGCTGGCAACAAAAGTACACCCCTAAGTGAAAATGTCTAAATTGGGCCCAAAGTGTCAATATTTTGTGTGGCCGCCATTGTTTTCCAGCACTGCCTTAACCCTCTTGGGCATGGAGTTCACCAGAGCTTCACATTTTGCCACATGAGTCCTGTTCCTCTCCTCCATGACAACATCACGGAGCTGATGGATGTTAGAGACCTTGCCCCTCCACCTTCCATTTGAGGATGCCCCACAGATGCTCAATAGGGTTTAAGGCTGGAGACATGCTTGGCCAGTACATCACTTTTACCCTCAGCTTCTTTAACAAGGCAGTGGTCATCTTGGAGGTGTGTTAGGGGTCGATATCATGTTGGAATGCTGCCCTGCGGCCCAGTCTCCGAATGCTTTGCTTCAGTATGTTGCCATTCATGGTTCCCTCAATGAACTGTAGCTCTCCAGTGCCGGCAGCAGTCATGCAGCCCCAGACCATGACACTCCCATTACCACGCTTGACTGTAGGCAAGACACACTTGTCTTTGTACTCCTAACCTGGTTGCCGCCACACACGCTTGACACCATCTGAACCAAATAAGTTTATCTTGGTCTCATCAGACCACAGGACATGGTTCCAATAATCCATGCCCTTAGTCTGCTTGTCTTCAGCAAACTGTTTGCCGGCTTTCTTGTGCATCATCTTTGCAAGAGGCTTCCATCTGGCACGACAGCCATGCAGACCAATTTGATGCAGTGTGCGGCGTTTGGTCTGAGCACTGACAGGCTTACCCTCCACCCCTTCAACCTCTGCAGTAATGCTGACAGCACTCATACATCTCTTTCCCAAAGACAACCTCTGGATATGACGCTGAGCATGTGCACTCAACTTCTTTGGTTGAACATGGCGAGGCCTGTTCTGAGTGGAACTGTCCTCTTAAACCGCTGTATGGTCTTGGCCAGTTTCAGGGTCTTCGCTATCTTCTTATAGCCTAGGCCATCTTTATGTAGAGCAACAATTCTTTTTTTTTCAGATCCTCAGAGAGTTCTTTGCCATGAGGTGCCATGTTACATAGCTATTCAGGTTGAAAAAAGACACAAGTCTATCTAGTTTAACCAAAAAAAAAAAGTAGAAAAATTATAACCATACAATCCCATATACAATCCTTCACCCACAGTTGATCCAGAGGAAGGCAAAAAACCCTAGCAAAGCATGATCCAATTTGCTATAGCAGGGGAAAAAAATCCTTCCTGATCCCTGAGAGGCAATCGGATTCTCCATGGATCAACTTTACCTAAAAATGTTAGTACCCAGTTATATTATGTACATTAAGGAAAGAATCCAGGCCTTTTTTAAAGTAATCTACCGTGCTGGCCAAAACCACCTCTGGAGGGAGTCTATTTCACATTTTCACAGCTCTAACTGTGAAGAAACCTTTCCATATTTGGGGATGAAATCTTTTTTCCTCTAGACGTAAAGAGTGCCCCCTTGTCCTTTGTGATGACCTTAAAGTGAGTAACACAACACCAAGTTCACTATATGGACCATGTATTTGTACATGTTGATCATATCCCCCCCCCTTAATCTCCTCTTCTCAAGAGAGAATACATTCAGTTCCTCTAATCTATCCTCATAGCTGAGCTCCTCCATCCCTCTTATTAGTTTGGTTGCCCTTCTCTGCACTTTCTCCAGTTGCCAGATATCCTATTTGAGAACTGGTGCCCAAAACTGAGCTGCATATTCCAGATGAGGTCTCACTGATGATTTGTACAGGGGAAAAATTATGTCTCTATCCCTGGAGTCCATACCTCTCTTAATACAAGAAAGGATTTTGCTTGCTTTGGAAACTGCAGCTTGGCATTGCATGCTATTATTAAGCGTATGATCTACCAAAACCCCCAGATCCTTCTCCACTATGGATTCCCCCAGTTCCCCCCCCCCCCCCCCCTCGTATGTATGATGCATACATATACTTAGCCCCCAAATGCATAACTTTACATTTATCAACATTAAACCTCATTTGCCACATAGACGCCCAATTAGACAGTGCATTGAGGTTGGCTTGTAAGTTGGAGACATCATGTTAGGATGTTATTCCATTGCATAGCTTGGTGTCATCTGCAAACACTGAAATGGTACTTTTAATCCCAGACCCTATATCATTTATAAATATATTGAAAAGTAAAGGTCCCAACATTGAACCTTGGGGTACACCACTGATAACCTTAGACCATTCAGAATAAGAATCATTACCCACTACTCTCTGAATTCGGTCTTTTAGCCAGTTTTCTATCTATTTACAAACTGATCTTTCCAAGCCTGTAGACTTTACCTTACACATAATCCATGTGTGGGGAAATGTGTCAAACGCTTTTGCAAAATCCAAGTATACCACGTCCACAGTGAACTTCCAGTGACCAGTATGAGAGAGTGAAAGCGATAACACCAAATTTAACACACCTGCTCCCCATTCACACCTGAGACCTGGTAACAACAACAACGAGTCACGTGACACTGGGGAGGGGAAATGGCTAATTGGGCCCAATTTGGACATTTTCACCAAAGGGTGTACTCACTTTTGTTGCCAGTATTTTAGAAGTTAATGGCTGTGTGTTGAGTTATTTTGAGGGGATAGAAAATTTACACTGTTATACAAGCTATACACTTACTACCCAAAAGGGTTAAGGCAGCGCTGGAAAATAATGGTGGCCACACAAAATATTGACACTTTGGGCCCAATTTGGACATTTTCACTTAGAGGTGTACTCACTTTTGTTGCCAGCGGTTTAGACAGTAATGGCTGTGTGTTGAGTTATTTTGAGGGGACAGCAAATTTACACTGTTATACAAGCTTTACATTCACTACTTTACATTGTAGCAAAGTGCCATTTCTTCAGTGTTGTCACATGAAAAGATAGAAAAAATATTTACAAAAATGTGAGGGGTGTACTCACTTTTGTGAGATACTGTATCTACTGAGAACATAGACTGGGGTACTCCTTTACCAAATGAGAAACAACACAAGTGGGAAAGGTGGAGATATTCTTTGAGGTCACTAGAAAAACTTCAAATCTCACGTTGCTATGTTCCAGCTTCCATTTCAACTGCTGGAAGTGGCCAGAGAGAGATTCATATTTTCCCTGATGCATTATTTGAAGTTATTGCTGCAGTAGCCTATTTAAAGTCATCTGAAATTAATGGAGAATCACACTGTAGTTTAGGTTTTGTCCTAGGCAAGGCAAAACTCACTCCCAAACTGCACATACCATACCAAGACTTGAACTCTATGCAGCTGTGCTAGAAGTAGAAATTGCTGAAGTCATACTAAGTGAAATGGACACTAGAATTGATTCTTTCACCTTTTATACAGACAGTAATGTAGCACTTGGTTATATATACAACCAAACAAAACAGTTGTATGTGTACGTTAGCAATTGGGTATAGAGGTTCCCATTACCAAGTCAATGGCATCACATTCAGTGGTGGCCGGTGGCAAACAACCACCCCCCCCCCCCCACAGTTGTTTGGCCCTGCTGTCAATCGGTCGGGTCACCCACACTACCTAGCGAATATCTATTCGCTATTGTCACACAACTGGGTGGGCTCGGAGCATAGTGCCCAAGGTCACCCTTTGTTGAAGCCTATTAGAGCCTCTGGCTCTAATCACTTGCTTCAACCCCCCCCCCGGACGGGCCACCATTGATCACGTTCCCACTGAACTCAACCCAGCTGACTGTGGAACCAGAGCTGTGTCATCAGCAGTAATTCAGGAGAGATTATGGCTGTCACCTTCAAGTTTTTTGTGTGAGGACTCCTACTCACTCCCTACTGCAAATACAAAACAAGCTGTGGTCACACCGTTTTAAACATTTTTCACCTGGTCATCTGCTAGAGCTATTGCTCGCTTAATTCACATTGATGCAGAGCTCTTCCCAAAGCAACAAGCAGAGTGTCATGGTTGGCACATCTGTTCTGGATGCTTCACATCAGCAGATATTGCATGCACAGCAGAAGTAATTATCCATTGTGTGCAGCAAGAGGTGTATCAGGAAGAATTCGGAAGAATCAGAAATCAAACCGAATTGTCTAAAAACAGAAAAACAGTTCACTCTTCAATCTAAACCAGAGGTAGGCAACCTTGGCACTCCAGCTGTGGTGAAACTACAAATCCCATCATGCCTCTGCCTCTAGGAGTCATGTCTGTGATTGTCAGGGCCTTGCAATGTCTCATGGGACTTGTAGTTTCACCACAGCTGGAGGGCCGAGGTTGCCTACCCCTGATCTAAACCTTGTAGTTGACGCCAATCAGCTGCTCAAAGATGGTGGCCGTATCAGGAAATCTGACCTATGCAGCAAAGAGCAGAATTCTATAATCATACCAGGTCAACATCATGTTACTACTCTTTTGGTTCGTCACCCTCATGAATTGGTGCAACATCAAGGCTGTCCCTTTACAGAAGGTAACATCAGGTCAGGTGGCTTGTGGATTGTTGGAATGAAACTCCTCCCTGCACTTCAGGTGCATCAAGTGCCACATGTTAAGAGGAAAATGTCAACAGTAACAAATGGAAAGTCTCCCAGCTGATCGCCTAAGTACAGATCCACCCTTCACCTATGTTGGAGTAGATGTTTTCGGCCCATGGTCCGTCATCACTCGGAGGACTCGTGGTGGAGCTACCGATAGTAAAAGGTGGCTGTATTGTTTACCTGTCTCAGCATCCAAGCAATACATATACAAGTCATCGAGTCTATGGATTCTTCTTCCTTCATCTGTGCCCTATGAAGCTTCTTCTGTCAGAGGACTGGTCAAGCAGCTGAGATCTGACTGTGGTCCCAACTTTGTTGGAGCATGTAAAGAGTTGCAATTGGACAATTTCCTGGCCAACAATGGATGTACTTGGTTGTTTAACTCTCCACATTCTTCACATATGGGAGGATCCTGGGAATGAATGATTGGAGTAGCAGGAAGAAATCTTGACTCCTTGTTGCAGAACCACAAATCTTTACCACTCACCCATGAGACTTTGTCTACCTTTCTCACTGAAGTGTCCTGCCATAGCGAATGCAACACCTTTAGTGCCGGTATCTACAGATCCTGATACTCCAGTGATCCTTACTCCAGCTTTGCTTCTTACTCAAAAGATTGGGACTGCTGTAATATCTTCAAGTGAGATCGACCCAGAGGATGTCTACAAGCAGCAATGGAAGCAGGTGCAACATATAGCCAGTGTGTTTTGGAAGCAGGTGCAACATCTAGTCAATATGTTTTGGCATCGCTGGAGGAAGAAGTATATTCATCATCTTCAAGGTTGTAACAAATGGCAAACAGCTAAGCCTAATCTTAAGGTTGGAGATGTCATCCTTCTAAAGGACAAGGACGTTTTTGGAATGAGTGGCCTATGGGTCTTATTACTAAAGTTATGCCCAGTGATAACAAAGTCTGGAAGGTAGAGGTCAAGGTAACCAAGGGAGGATTGACGCAAACCTTTAGTCGACCAATTACAGAGTTAGTACTCCTTTGGCCAGGTGAGTGACTTCTGCAAAGACTAGCTATGCTATTGTTACAGCGGGGAGTACATTGTTGCTAACTACAGGTTCTACTTGGAACTTTGGCATTCTCCGAAGACGTCCTATGTCAAATTACTACGTGTCCTGCAATTCAGTTGAACTTTGTTTGCTTGTTGCATGTTTTTCATTACAGGTTCCAAGGCATTTATTAGTATTGGACTTATTAAATATATATAAGTTTAAGGTTATGAAATCTAAAGATTTCAGACAGGGAGTGTTGTGTTACACTATGAGGTTATTATCATTTATTTGTGCTCAGAACTTAGTTATCATTGCTCTGTGTCTTTAAGCTGTGTTCTCTTGTCTAATCTGTACTCTCTCTCTCACCGTACTTCTGTATATCCAGGGCCGTCTTTAAGGCAGGGCAAAAGGGGCAGTTTCCCTGGGCCCTGTCATTGTTGTGGGGCCCAAAGCGGCTGCCTCATACTTGCCAACTATCCTGGTTTAAATTCCCTTGTCCCTTGAAGTTTTAGACCTGTGCTGTGTCCCGATATCTAAGTGCTGCTACTAAAGCTGCCCAACTCTGCCCTATTGCTATGTTTACATGTAAATAACCGGCATTGATATGTAAATAGCGGCAGCATTCGTATGTAAATAGTGGCGGCCAGCTGCACTGATATGTAAACAAAGGTGGCATTCATATGTATATCATGCCCCCCTGAGGTCATATTCACCATCCCCTATATTGGATGCTGCCCACTGGGGAGACAAAGGCATGCTTGAAAGTCCACAGCACATGCCAGCAGATGCATGAAGGTGTCATTGATAATTGATGGCACTGCTGTGTATCTGCTGAAGGGCAGCACATTTCTGTGGTGTCAGGAAAACGACTTTTTGCCCCCATTGTGTGCAGGCAGTGAGGAGATGACGTGCTGTAACCTCTAGCAACCAATCTGTGGGCAGTAATGATGTGCAGTAACCTCTAGCAACCAATCAGTGAGCAGTATTGATGTTCAGTAATCTCTAGCAACCAAAGTAGAAAGCATGTGCTGTAACCTCTAGCAACTAATCAGTGAGCAGTAATGTGTGCTGTAACCTCTAGCAACCAGACAGTAAGTGGCAATGATATGCTGTAACCCCTGGCAACCAGTAGAAATCACTGCTGATCTGATTCAGTAAATTGATTTTGAGTCTAGTTGCTATTTATTGTATGTCTCAGAGCAGGTAGAGAGTGAAATTGCAGGGGGGGGGGCAAGAAAACATTTGCCCAGGGTCCAATCAATATTAAAGACGGCCCTGTGTATATCCCCTCCCCTTCCTTCTCTCTGGTATCATTCTACTATTTCCTGTCATTGTATATACATCTTTCCATGTGGCTTGCAACTTACAATTTTACTACCTATGAATATCCTTCATTAAATGGAACATTCTAAAGGCTTCATCGCCTGTCTCCTCAACAGTGAGTTTATTCATCAAGTTAAACTGTCTGAATTGGTGCAAGGGATAAATAGATCACCAGGTTGTATAAGCCCTATATGAAGCTGTAGATAAAATGTATGGCCTTGTAGTTGACTCAGAACACCTATCCAAGTTCTAACCCTTCAATAAGACAACAAAAACAAAGCACTGGACTGTTCTCTGACACTGGAGTACCTGTGAAGATTCGATGTGCCTGGCTGTGCAAGGTAGGGGATCCCATTCTACTTGCGGCTTATAAGGGGGTGTGCTACGTATACACTATATTACCAAAAGTATTGGGACGCCTGCCTTTACATGCACATGAACTCTAATGGCATCCCAGCCTTAATCTGTAGGGTTCATTATTGAGTTGGCCCACCCTTTGCAGCTATAATAGCTTCATCTCTTCTGGGAAGGCTGTCCACAAGGTTTAGGAGTGTGCCTATGAGAATGCTTGACCATTCTTTCAGAAGCGCATTTGTGAGGTCAGGTACTGATGTGAACGAGAAGGCCTGGCTCTCAGTCTCCACCAGTTTGCAGAGGCCCTGGTGAAGTTAAAGAAGGGGGTCTGCAGGTCCTTTGCCGGTGGAACAGAAAATGGTGCATGCCAGCTATTACCTGCGGAAGATGACACCTGCAGATGATGTGGAAGCTCTTTCAAAGAGTCGCTGTTCGAGAAGAGTGGCAAAAAGAGCAATGGGCAGGACTGCTAGTGCCCTTTCTGACAGGAGAACCCCAAAAGGCCCATTATGACCTGGATCCAGATGCTGCCCAGGATTATGAGACACAATGAGATGCTTGCACGCCTGGGCTCAACGGGTGCATTGGTGGTCCTACAGTACTGACAAGCCACCCCGCTCTCAAATGTTTGAATTAATACACCTCACCAAGAAATGGCTGCAGCCTGAGACTTTCCTGGGCCCTAAGAATGTGGAGCATGTGGTCATGGACCGTTATTTACATGCGCTCCCTGCCACTTTGAGGAAGTGGGTCAGCAATGGGGACCCTAAGTCTGCAAACTAGCTGGTGGACCTGGTGGAGAGATATACGGCTGCCGAGGACTTATTGAACCCATCCGTGCCCCACTCCAATGTCTTTAGTTCCAGGGTTCAAGGGCATGTTGCCATAGATCATTAGGCTATGGGATCAGGACCTGGAGACTGGCCAAATAGGTCAGGAAGGTCTCTGAGGCTGTTTAGAAGACTGGGTACAGAACACATAAAATGTTATCGCTGCCATGCATTAGGTCATATTGCTGCTAACTGTTCCCTAAATGATGAACCAATGTAATGTGATAATGCTTACTTGAAAAAACTTTTATCTCTTTCTGCACAGGTAGCCTGTACTGCATCATGTCAGGGATGCATGGAAAACAAATGTGTGTGATTTCAGGTGATGGAAAGCTAGTCAATGCTCTGCTAGATTCTGGTAGTGTTGTGACATTAGTCAAAGGTGATTTTGTAAATCCTGCAAAGTTACACCCTAGCACTATTGGGGTGATTTGTATACATGGTGACACGCGTGATTACCAGACTGCTGTGGTTGAGTTTGTGTCACCGTGCCCCAAGGGGTATCATTCAGTGGGGGTGGTTCCCTAACTACTTCTGAAGTCCTAGTGGGGAGAGATTTTCCACACTTATGAAGTTGATGGGAAAACAAAAGAACTTGGGAGGACAGAAATCCCCCTGCTGAGGAAACACTGGAACTCACTCCAGACCCTTTTGATTGCAAAATTGAAAGGGAAACTGTTGGTGTGTTGAATGGAGGCATAGGTCCTTTTCCTTTTTCTGTAATGGCTGGGGAGCAGGAGGAGCTAGAATCCAGCCCACAGCTTGAGGATAATGAACCAGAAATTATCTCTGACTCTAATAATGAGAGTGGACAGAATGTGGTGCCTGACTTAGAAGTCAGGAAAGATAACTTTTGTAAGGAACAATTAAGGGACTTAACACTCATTGGAGCCAGAGAAAACATTAAAATGATTGATGGCAACCCTGTTGAACCTAATGTAGGGGTGTCTTTTCCCTACACAGCTCTTAAATATAACTTGCTGTATCAAGTGGTAAAACAAGGGGAGGAGGAGGTAGAGCAAGTAATGGTTCCCAAAACCTATCGCCGGATGGTATTAGATTTGGCCCATGGTCATATAATGGGTGAACATCTAGGTATAGGGAAAACTAAGGAGAAGATAACCCAGAGATTCTTTTGGCCTGCAGATGTCAAAGAATATTGGGAGTCTGTGGGGGATGAGCTGATTGAGAAAATAAGGAGTGTAGTTGTTAGGTGGTGGCAGGATAGGCTTCCCTGAAGAGAACAGTTTTCAGGGATACACCAGAGCTTCACAGGTTGCCACTGGAGTCCTCTTCCACTCCTTTATGACGACATCACAGAGCTGGTGGATGTTAGAGACCTTGCACTCGTCCACCTTCCATTTGAGGATACCCCACAGTTTTCAGGGATCGCCTGAAGGTGGATAGATTTGGGGACAGTCTGACAGATTTGGGTAGGGAGTTCCAGAGGATGGGAGAGGCTCGGGAGAAATCTTGGAGGCCAGTATGAGAGGAGGGGATGAGGGAGCTGGAGAGCAGGAGGTCTTGGGAGGAGCGAAGAGAACGGTTAGGTTGGTATTTTGAGACTAGGCTGGTGATGTAGCTGGGAGCAGAGTTGTGGATGGCTTTGTAGCTGGTTGTTAGTATTTTGAATTTAATTAGTTGGGGAGCCAATGGAGGGAATGGCAGAGAGGGGTGGCAGATCCTGAACGGTTTATAAGGTGGATGAGTCTGGCAACAGCATTCATGATGGACCGAAGGGGGGATAGTCTATTTAAAGTTAGGCCAGTGAGGAGGGAGTTGCAGTGACTTTTGAAAGAATTGGCATGGATCTGGTGGGACCAGGAGTAAAGTCTGCCTGGGGCCATCAGCACATACTTGTAATACTGGACTATGCCACACGGTATCCTGAAGCCATTCCCTTGGGTAAAATACCTCAGCTAAGGCTATTGCCAAAGAGCTCATCCAGGTATTTAGTCTTGTGGGTATTCCAAAAGGTATATTAACAGATGAAGGCACACCATTTATGTCCACTCACTAAAGAATTGTGTAAGTTGTACAAAATCTCCCATCTCCGTCACTGCAACTCCCTCCTCACTGGCCTAACTTTAAATAGACTATCCCCCCCTCTGTCTACCACCCCCAAACTGATGGTCTTGTGGAGAGATTTAACAAAATGCTCAAAAGCACTTAACTCTTGGAAAAATACACCCTTTCTTTCATTAGTGGGAACACAGATCACCTAGATATTTGAAGATTTTCAATTTGTTCATCTTTGCTTCTCTTTTCTTTTTTTGGACTTTGTTGGACATTCTGGTGTTTGTTGTTTACACATATGAAAGCATCCGATTATCAGATGGTTCATTTTTATTAAGCACTTAAGATTGTATTATGTTATTTCTGTGTCTTTTAAGCACTTAAATTGTGATTTTTTTTTTGGTATCAATAATGTAATTTAAAGTTTAATCAGATTATGGTTTGCAGTTTAGCAAACACTAAGTTATTGTGGTACACTTTCACACTAATTAACTACTAAAGCCAGTAATAGGATAGGCAGCGCTTTCACATTTCTATTCAAATTGATTTAACAGATGTTCAAACACATATTAGTGTTAGCAGCAGCCAAATTTTATATAGCATCCATCACATTATGACCACTAAGTAGCAGCACACACAGCTTCACCTCTCACTAGTTTCACACATAGTGTTTGCCATACGAGAGGTACCTCAGGCATCTACAGCTTATTCCCCTTTTGAACTACTGTATGGTAGACATCCCAGGGGATTGCTAGATGTCACAAATGAAACCTTGGAGGGAGAGACCACGACTTACAGAAGCGCCATTGAGCATATCTCACTGATGCAAGATAGAATCAAGTCTGTCATGCCACCTGTACGGGGACATATGGGGCAAGCCCAGGAGGCCCAGAGAAGGGTTAATAATTGGGGTGCCAAGACCCGTGACCTTCAACCCTGGGTATGGAGTGCTGGTACTAGTCCCCACAGTTGAGAGTAAATTCCTAGCAAAGTGGCAGGGTCCCTTTTGAAATTATGGAAAGAGTAGGGGAATTAAACTACAACGTTTACCAGCCAGGGAAAACGAAACCAGAGCAAATATATCATGTTAATCTCTTGAAACCTTGAAAGGACAGAGAGACTTTACTCCCCAAAAGGACATGACCCCCGTGACACCCATAACTGAAACCTTGTCATTGGCCCAACAAAAAGACGTTAAAGAGTTTGAGTGTAAGAATAGAGACTTTTTCTCTCACCTACCTGGACTTTTATACAGCATGACATAATTACGGAACCAGGTATCCACGTAGATGTAAAGCCCTATAGAATACCCGAGGCTAGGTGCGAAGCAGTTGCAAATGAAATAAAGAACATGTTCAATTTGGACGTGATAAAGGAGTCCCACAGTGACTGGTCAAGTCCCATAGTGTTGGTCCCAAAGCCAGATGGCACTATAATGTTTTGTAATGATTTCAGGAAGTTGAATAGCGTGTCCAAATTCGATGCGTACCCAATGCTTCGGGTCAAAAAGCTTGTGGACAGATTGCGAAGTACTAGGTACATAACTACTTTTAACCTGACTAAAGGTTATTGGCAGATACCCCTAACTGAGTCTGCAAACGAGAAAACTGCCTTTTCTACTCCTGAGGGGTCATTCCAATATAAGCCGATGCCTTTTGGTTTGCATAGTGCTCCTGCCTCATTCCAGAGAATTATGGACAAGACATTGAGACCACATCGTCAATACGCAGCCACCTATTTGGACGATGTAGTCATACACAGCCAAGATTGGGAATCTCATTTACCCTGAGTACAAGCAGTAGTAGATTCCCTTAGGAAAGCAGGACTCACTGCCAATCCCAAAAAGTGTGCCATAGGCTTGGAGGAGGCCAAATACCTTGGCTACATTATTGGTCCAGGGTTAATTAAGCCTCAGATCAATAAGATTGAGGCAGCTCTAAAATGGCCCCAACCTATAAATAAAAAGCAAATGTGTGCATTTCTGGGATCACAGGGTACTACAGGCATTTTATACCCAATTTTGCCACCATTGCATCCCCACTGACAGACCTGACGAAGAGTAGAGGGTCAGTCGTGATTAAGTGGAATCCTGAGGCAGAGAAGGCATTTCAAATGTTGAAGCAAGCCCTTTGTGTACAACCAGTGATCGTGACCCCAGATTTCACAAAGTAGTTTGTCGTACAGACAGACGCCTCTTTTGTGGGACTGGTTGCGGTACTGTCCCAAATCAGAGATGGTGAGGAATACCTGGTTGTCTACCTGAGCAGGAAGCCAGACATGAGAAAACTATGCCATTGTTGAGAAGAAATTTTAGCTAAATGTTTAGCCTTAGAGGCCCTGAATTATTACTTGTTGGGGTCCCTCAAAATAGCTCAACATACAGCCATTAATATCTATACCGCTGGCAACAAAAGTGAAAATGTCCAAATTGGGCCCAAAGTGTCAAAAATTGTGTGGCCACCACTATTTTCCAGCACTGCCTTAACCCTCTTGGGCATGGCGTACACCAGAGCTTCACAGGTTGCCACTGGAGTCCTCTTCCACTCCTTTATGACGACATCACAGAGCTGGTGGATGTTAGAGACCTTGCACTCGTCCACATTCCATTTGAGGATACCCCACAGATGCTCAATAGGGTTTAGGTCTGGAGGCATGCTTGACCATTCCATAACCTTTACCCTCAGCTTCTTTAGCAAGGCAGTAGTAATCTTGGAAGTGTGTTTGGGGTCGTTATCATGTTGGAATACTGCCCTGCGGCCTAGTCTCTGAAGGGAGGGGATCATGCTCTGTTAAGTATGTCATAGTACATGTTGGCATTCATAGTTTCCTCAATGAACTGTAGCTCGCCAGTGCCTGCAGCACTCATGCAACCCCAGACCATGGCACTCCCACCACCATGCTTGACTGTAGGCAAGACACACTTGTCTTTGTACTCCTCACCTTGTTGCCGCCGCACACGCTTGACACCATCTGAACCAAATAAGTTTATCTTCTCATCAGACCACAGGACACAGTTCCAGCAATCCATGTCCTTAGTTTGCTTGTCTTCAGCAAACTGTTTGCGGGCTTTCTTGTGCATCATCTTTAGAAGAGGCTTCCTTCTGGGACAACAGCCATGCAAACCAATTTGATGCAGTGTGCAGCGTATGGACTGAGACTGATAGGCTGACCCACCACCCCTTCAACCTCTGCAGCACTCATACGTCTATTTCCCAAAGAAAACCTCTGGGCATGACACTGAGCACATGAACTCAACCACGGCGAGGCCTATTCTGAGTGGGACCTGTCCTGTTAAACCGCTGTATGTTCTTGGCCACCATGCTGCAGCTCAGTTTCAGGGTCTTGGCAATCTTCTTATAGCCTAGGCCATCTATATGTAGAGCAACAATTCTTTTTTTTCAGATCCTCAGAGAGTTCTTTGCCATGAGGTGCCATGTTGAACTTCCAGTGACCAGTATGAGAGAGGGAGCGATAACACCAAATTTAGTACACCTGCTCCCCATTCACACATGAGACCTTGTAATACTAATGAGTCACATGACACTGGGGAGGGAAAGTGTCTCATTGGGCCCAATTTGGACATTTTCACTTAGGGGTGTACTCACTTTTGTTGTCAGCGGTTTAGACATTAATGGCTGTGTGTTGTTATTTTGAGGGGACAGCAAATTTACACTGTTATACAAGCTGTACACTCACTAATTTACATTGTAGCAAACTGTCATTTCTTTAGTGTTGTCACATGAAAATATATAATAAAATATTTACAAAAATGGGAGGGGTGTACTCACTTTTGTTTGATACTGTGTATGCATATATATATTCTTTGTCCAAGGAACCCTCAGTGGCCTAAAAGTTGCAATGGGTGTGTATTTTGTAACAACAGAACTCCATGGAGATAAAATACATAAAAGGATGCAGCTTTGTAGTCATTAATACGTCATCAAATGTATTTTATTACATGCAAGCCGTGTAAGCACCAGACTTTGACCTAGTATCAGCCTCTTGCAGCTCCGGTACAACAGAGTCCGGGGGGGGGAGAGAAAAGCAGCAAATCGAGCCAATCAGGTTTTCTGCAGTGTCAGGAGAATTCTGATAGAAGGGGAGAGCAAAGCAATAAAGAGATTAAATAGCTCTCAACTGTCTCTGATTTGGAGGAACCGTCCCTCTTTTAGAACCAAATCAATCCATCCCTCTTTCCCCATTAGTCCCTCTTTTTTTTTTTTTTTTTTTAAAGCTCTTCATGGAGAAATGTACATGTTTGAGTTAAACCAATAATTTCTTACATATTAACTCTTCATGGTCTATGTAACTGGTGCATCACAGAAGGGTGTCTTTTGCCTGCGTACTTCACACTACAAGGGTTCCCTCTTTCTCATCTCAGAAAGTTAGGAGGAATGAGGTTAGCTCATCAGTCTTCTGTTTCTTCTTTCACTGTTCACTCATAGGGCATAGGTGGAGAGGAGACCTGTAAGTGAAAGTGAATCTGCAGTAGAGAAGGATGAAATATCTACCCTTGTTAGGCATTGAAAGGGTCAAAAATGGGACTTTAAATGAGGCAATGGTCATATTGGCCCGGTTATACTGGTAACGGAGTAAATTTCAGGGTAAAAACTGGGAAAGTTACGGATTGTTCCCATCTATAAA
>BLSH010314447.1:667745-682471 GCA_018402905.1 Glandirana rugosa | reverse complement strand
ATGCTGGGGCTGTATACTGTTGCCTGTGATGCTGAGCTGTATACTGTATCCTGTGATGCTGAGCTGTATACAGTGTCCTGTGATGCTGGGGCTGTATACTGTGTCCTGTGATGCTGATCTGTATACTGTGCCCTGTGATGCTGGGGCTGTATACTGTATCCTGTGATGCTGAGCTGTATACTGTATCCTGTGATGCTGAGCTGTATACAGTGTCCTGTGATGCTGGGGCTGTATACTGTGTCCTGTGATGCTGATCTGTATACTGTGCCCTGTGATGCTGGGGCTGTATACTGTATCCTGTGATGCTGAGCTGTATACTGTATCCTGTGATGCTGAGCTGTATACAGTGTCCTGTGATGCTGAGTTGTATACTGTGTCCTGTGATGCTGAGCTGTATACTGTGCCCTGTGATGCTGAGCTGTATACTGTGTCCTGTGATGCTGAGCTGTGTACTCCTGACACAATATGTGGAATACAGGGGACGGAGTGGGTGGATTCTATAAGGGGTGGGGCTTATTAGAAGTAGGAGGGGTCAAAAGGAAGGGCGGGCCTGGTGCCCCCCCATCCAAAAACTTCCCCAGCCGCCACTGTCTGTGACCCCCCTCAGTATGTTCTTGATGTCCCCTGAACCCCACAGCTTGTTATTTCCTGTGACGCTTCAGTAGGTTCCTTATGTCCTCTGGACCACCACAGTTTTGGTTACTTTCTGTGATCCCTCAGTAAGTTTTTGATGCATCCTAAACCGCACAACTTATTTCCTGTGACCCCTCAGCAGTTTCCTAATGTCCCCGGACCCCACAGTTTTTGTTGCTTCCTGAGACCCCACAGAAGGCTCCTGATGTCCCCTGAGCCCCACATCTTGTTATTTACTGTGACTTTTAGCAGGTTCCTAATGCCTCCAGGACACCACAGCTTTGCAGGTATCTCCTCTATAGGTGTTTTTCTTAATATACGTAGATTTCTTTTTAGAGCCATCACTTTCTGTTTTATGGTTTTTACTATGTTTATTTTGTTGAGCAGTATCCTTATGAAATGTGTGCATCCACAAACATACACACATGTACAATACAATCAGCTACAAACATACTAAAATAAACAGATTTCATTTTGTTCTGTGATATTCAGCTGTATACAGGCAGTCCCCGGGTTACAAACAAGATAAGTTGAATTTGTTTGGTAAGTCGGAACAGGTAAATTTTTTAAGTTAAACTCTAGCCAAAAGATTCATTTTTATGTTTTTTGGATAGCATAGGGAAGGGTTGACAACACTGTAATGTTTGTTTTGCTGTCTGTGTCCCCTATTGAGAAGATTTCACCTCACTTTGTGTCCCAATGATAATAGGATTTTGAAAATTTGGGGTTGTTGTGGAGACCAGGATTGGTGATAAAGCTCCAATGGAGACACCTTTTTCCCATAATAACTCTTACAGGAGTTAATTTCTCTTCCTAGGGGGAGATTTCCTCTCACTTCCTGTTGTCTACCTCTGTTTGTAAGTAGGAGTCGTTTGTAAGTCGGATGTTTGTAACTAGGGGACTGCCTGTAATTTGCAAGTTAGGGAGTACATATCTAATGCCACATGGCCAGTAATCATTCTTGCCTTTTAGGAACTCTGAAACAGTGCTCAGGCTCAACCATGGATCACAGGCTCAGCATGAACCCAATGTCAGACAGCACCAAGGCACTCAGTTAAGCAGGTAAGATTCACAATGCAATTGATCAACAATTGGCTGGTGCTTAGATTACATCATCTTTTGGATGATCCAGGCGCAACGGGAGTTCAACTCCCTCCTTAGTAACAAAATTCTGAGTCGAAAAAACCATTGCGCGCACAGGGAAATCTGGCCATACATCAGTAAAAAGTAGAGTAATTTTTGGGACATTGTTTTAAAAAAAAGGGTTTTTTTGGTTATCCATTTACTGTAGTTCACCTTTAATGAATGGCTCAGTCCTTCCAGAAATGTTATTTTGGTTTTAAATGGTGTCTGATTGCTCTGCTCCTGTCTTGAGCGTCTGAGTGTTTTGTGTTCCTCGCTTACTTGTTGGTCACATAATGGTCAGAGAATGTGCAGACTTATGAACATAAGTACAAATATTTCACAAAAAAAGCCCTAAAGAGCTATAAGAAACCATCAGTTAATTTACCCTTTAATGGCCTTTGGTGAAGGTGCTCACATTGCAACCCAATTTTCTGAGTCTGGCAATGTTTACAATATTTGGGTTGAAAATATTTTTATTCACAACATGGAGAAAATACAAGGAAATGTCATACATTCAATCCAATAAATAGGAGCCCGATAACGGCTATCGCCCATAACAGAACACATTATATTTATTAAGATCATCTATAGATCTCTGTCTATGAAAAACATATTTCCTTCAACATAGAGAAAGAAAAGAGGGAAAGAAAAGGATTTGGAACCGGGATTTTAGTATCTCTGAGAGACGGTAAAGAAGTAAAATTGGTGGGGTGAAGATAGAAAAAAGAAAGGGGAAAGAGGGGTTCCGCTGGGAGCTAGAGAATGGGGTGCTGTGAGGATAGGTGCTGTCTCAGTTTACAGAATGTATTTCATGGTGAATAGGGATGCTATGCTATTGGGGTCGAGAGCATAGTCTCCAGTATATATGATGATAAGCCGAACCATACTGACTATAGAATCTTGTATTTTTCAAAGGTATTATTATCTAATGCTACCATTTTTTTGATTCTCATGGCGTTGTTCATGGTAGCAACCCACTGCGAGAGTGGAGGGGTGATGGAGGTCTTCCAGTAGTGTGGTATGAGTTGCCTAGCTGTGGAGGCTATAGAGCCAGGGAGCATGGAAAGAAGAGCGATGGCAGGAGCCAGGTCAATATTTTCATCATATAGAGTATTATAAATCGTGAATACCTGTGTCAAGAAGGGTCGGATCCTCTTGTACTCCCTCCAGATGTGGAGGTAGGTGCCCACTTCCGACTTGCAGCGCCAGCATGTATTAGGTGTGGAGGGGAATATATGGTGCAAAGTGAGGGGTCTTTGTACCACCGTGATAAGATCTTATAATTTTTTTCCTGGGTGTAACAGGATATAGATGATTTAATTGTAAAATGGAAGGTAGTTTGCCATTACACTCTTGAGAATTCTGTCCCCAGGTCTGTGGACCACGTCCTCGTGTAAGGTGGGATGTCATCATGAGTGAGAGGTTGAATTAGGCTGTATAAGGTGGATAGTAAATGTCTTGGTGTATCTTGTAGCTTACACAGACGTTCATATTCCGTGAAGGGACGTTTAATGTGGGATGAGAGAGATAGATGCTTAGTGAAAGAGGAAAGGTGTAGGTTAGTTAGCCAATCACAGGGGCCAGAAGGCGTAATAGGTGTACCTGTATGGAGGTGAATGAATTTATAAGCTTGGGGCCATGTGGAGCTGGAGAAAGGTCCAATTGTACAGGCCCTTATGCCTTGGTGGAGACTGGGATTATTGAATAGGGATCTTAAATGAGAGGGGTCGGATGATAGGACCGAACCCAGGCCCCTCTTGTACGATACTTTAAGTGTGGCAAGTATGAGAGAAGAAGCTGTTGTCAGTAGGGGAAGGTAGGATCTATTCTCCCAAAGGAGTGTGCAAAGGTCAATTGGGGTTAAATCCTTTAAATCCTGCTCGACCATGACTGAGGCCTTTGCGAGTGGGCGTGGGAACCACTCCAATATGCGGGCAGCAAGAGTCGCTTTGTAGTATAGTTCATAGTCGGGGAGTCCCGTGCCGCCTTGCAGTTTTGGGAGGGTGAATAAGTTGTATTTGTACCCTAGAAAAGCCTCTATTCCAAAGGAATCTAATGGATAGGGAGGGGAAGGATTTTGGGACCAAAGTTGGTATGGTTTGAAAGAAATGCAGTATCTTGGGTAGAGTATCCATTTTCAGGGTGTTAATGCGCCCAAACCAGGGTAAGGAGGAACTCCTCCAGGTTTCCAGTTCCTTCCGTATTTTTGCGAGGAGAGGAATATTGTTTAGCGCAAATAGGTTTGACGGGTTGGGAGGTATCATAACCCCAAGATACGATATGCCCTTTGGTTGCCATTAAAAGGAATAATTTGTCTTTAATGAGGATATTGTTGGGGCGGGCAAAGAAATATTAAGAGCTTCTGTTTTAGATATGTTAAGTTTAAAATTGCTGTGTACCCCAAATCGATGGAATTCTGAGAATAATGAAGGTAGGGAGATGTGGTTGCTGGACGTATACCAGTAAATCGTCTGCATATAGGGATAATTTGAATCAAGGCATTTTGTCAGATGGCGTTCGCCAGATGTTTTATCACCAGGGCATATAGAAGAGGGGACAATGGACAACCTTGGTGAGTACCGTTCGAGATATCAAAAGTGTTGAGGTGGTACCATTGACCAGTACGGATGCCGAGGGATGCGAGTACAAAGACATTACTTTAGAGATGACAGACGTCCCCAAACCAAACTGCTCCAGCGATAGACGTAGGAACCTCAAGTTAACCCTGTTGAATGCCTTTTCGGCACCAAAGGACAAAAGGCAGGTTTTCAGATTGTGCCTCTGAACATATGAGATGAGATGAGATGAATTGTAGTCGCATTGTCCTGGGGCTTCTCGGCCCGGAACAAATCGACTTGATCTCTTTGGATAATCTTGGGCATGAGTGGGGCTAAACGATTGGCAAGGACCTTCGCAAAGAGCTTGAGGTCTGTTTTGTAATGAGATTGGACGATAACTACTGCACTGTGAAGGATCCTTGCCAGGTTTCAAAAGGATAGATGCGTTCACTGATAGGAGGTGTTTAAAGGGGGAGGGTCGATTCATTGATGGAGTTGAATGCACGGGTGAGTAGAGGTACCAAAAGGGGAGCGAAAGTTTTGTAAAAACGGGGGGGGGGGGGTAAACCCATCCGGGCCTAGGCATTTACCCAATTTTAAGCCCTAAATGGTGCCCAGAAATTCGGGTTCCATGAGGGGTTTATCTAGTTCCACGGAGTCCTGTACATCTATTTCGGGGGGGCTGTATCAGAGATATATGTCTGTAAATCATCTAAGGGAAGGGAGTCTGAATGCTTCGTGGAATTTGAGGCAAGGTTGTATAGTTTGGAATAATATCGTTTGAAGGAGGCGGATATATCTTTAGGGCTGTGTATTTTCTTTTGGTTTGATTGTACGATAAACGGAATATGATTACGGGAAGGCTTCAGGTGGAGGATCTGGGCTAAGTATTGGCCACATTTGTTGGCCAGTGAATAATAATGTGCGCATGCTTTGTCCTCTGCTATCAGAAAATGGGAGTCAAGTAACTGTAGAAGATCACGTCGCACAATGGCTAGTTTGACAAAAGTGGAAGGTTCAAGGTCTCGTTTATGCACAGACTCCATTTCTGCAATGGTGGTTAGTAATCGGCGGATATCATCCACTCTAATTTTCTTGAGGCGAGAGCCTTGTTGGGTAAGAGTGCCCCTCAGAACACATTTCAATGCCTTCCATTGCATGATAGAAGAGGTGGAGTCAGCAGCATGGTCTAGGTAAAAGTGTTTAATGGTTTTGTATAATTCAGCTATACAGACCGAGTCACAGAGTAAGTTGTCGTTAAGCCTCCAAGAAGCATTTCCTCGGGGTGTTGGAGTGCAAGTGAGGGATAAGTATACTGGTGTGTGTGGTCCAACCATAAAAGCTGTCCTATGGAAGTCTGTATGGGAGGGATTGTGAAATGAGAAAGCAATCTAGTCTGCTGTATGAGTCCTGTGCAGCCGAGTAACAACTATAGTCTCGCTCAGTGTGGTGCTGAATGCGCCGGACGTCCAAAAGTTGAAAGGAGTGTAACACTGATTTGATATGGGACAGTGATGATGTAGTGAGGGAGGACATTGAGATCTCCACCTACTATAACCTGAGGGCCACCGAAGGAAGACAATCTGGTAAGAGTGGAGGAGAGGAAACAGCTCTGGTCCAGGTTTGGTGCATAAATGTTGGCCGCTGTAAAAATAATTTTTTTGAATTTCAATTTAAGAAAAATGTAATGACCATTAACATCAATACGGGTCTCTAGAACCTCGGGGTGGAAGGATCTGTGAAAAGCAATTGAAACTCCTTTGGATTTAGCTTGTGGGTTAGAACTGTGAAACCATGTTGTATAGTAACGATTACGTAGAGTCAGGATAGACCCCGTACGAAAATGCGTCTCCTGTAGGAGCAGTATATTTGTGTGCAGCTTGTGAAAGTGATACAGTATCTGACTGTGCTTCTCTGGGGTATTAAAACCCCTGCAATTGAAAGAGGCTAACGGCAGTGGGGTATCGGAGGCCATGGTGGGTGTTTAAAGTTAGATCTATTATGTATGAGACACAGCAGAAATGAGGAATGTGTGGAGATTGAGGACTCCCAGCGGAACCTGAGAAATGGTAGGGAGGTAGGGGGGAGTCAGGAGAGAGAAGTCATGAGGGTATAATGAAAATTTAGAGGGGGAGAGCGTTGGGTTTCCTGACCATAAAATCTCAAACAACCGAGATGTAGTGTTATAATGAGTAGGATTAGTAACAGTTGCAGGCAAGCAGTGAAATAATAATAGCAATAAAGAAAAGAAGTGTAAAAACAAAAAGGTTACTAGGTGGCTTCATAAAACTAAAAATGGAAGGCTGTGCAATAATATTTTATAACTATATCTATAAGTAACCAAAAACAGTGCAGTGAATTGCACTGCACAAAGCCCTATTGGGGGTTATGAGGAAAATGTAGGAGGTAGCTCCCGGGAGCCCCTCTGCAAGACATGTGTGAATGAAATAACAATTATTGGATACCAGAAAACTTTCAAGGAGGGGGATAGGAATGTGCCTGGTGAGAGCCCAAGATGTATATTATATTATGGTGTATTATTATAATTATAATATACCGTCTATCTATTCGTGAAAGCGGAACTCGATCATATCTACTACAGGCAAATAAACCATAGAAAGGTAGAACAATGGTTAGGTAAAACAAGATAAATCTAAAGTGAACAGTTGTAATCGAATTCCGATTTGAGGAATATTCAGATAGAATGCAGGAGTGCATCCTGAGCATTGTGGGTGATCCGGTGTTGATATGATAGAAGTTCAATCATTCGGATCCTTGTTGGATGAAGATCTGGACAAGCGTTTGCGTCCTTGCTTCTGCCATTGGCAGGCAAAGGGGAGCCCAGGTGTGGTGGGTGCGAAGGGCCAGTCAGGTAACTTGAGGGAGTTCCAAAGTGCTGAGGAAAGTGGGGAGGTCTCCAGCCTATGGAAGAGGGCTGTAATCCAATCATGGTGGACCCTGAGATGGAAAGGAAAGCGCCATTGATATTTGATTTTGTGGGCTTGCAGAATCTGGGTCAGTGGTTTTAAAGCTTTCCACTTTGCCAGGGTCTGACGAGAGAGGTTGGGTAGCAGCATCACAGGGGTATCATTGAAGCGTATAGTATGCTGTGTGCTAGCAGCACGCATTATTTCCTCCTTGAGCTTGTAGAAATTAACCCGGCACAGGGTGTCGTGTACAAATGAGGGGTCTGGGTTACATGGGCCGGAGGTCCTGTGGACCCAGTCTAGCTCAATGGGGTAATCTTTGGGCCACTGAAGAAATTGATTAAAAATGGTGGTTACTGCACCCTGTCCTTATTTTCCACTGTCTCTGGGATCCCTTGTATACAAATATTATTTCGTTGATTTCTGTTCTCAATGTCGTCTTGTTGGTAAGACAGTTGTTGAAGCAGGACGGTATGTGAGTTAAGGATTTCCTCGTGGGATTGGACCGCAGTGCAAATACCATCAGCAGTGTGTTCTATATCACTGAAGCGGATCCCAATGTCTTTTTTTTAGTTCATGGATCTCTTGTCTGTATGTTTTCTCAATGCCTTTAACACAGTATTCAAAGTCAGCCTTTGTGGGCAATGAGCGCATGTAGTGATTTAAGCTGAGATTCTATGTCCCATCCGTCTCCCCACTCTAGGGAGACATGTGAATGGCTTCTGGAGCTCCTAAGGGAGTGAGATCAGTGTATTCTGGGGATCGGTGTCTCGAGCAGATGCTCACCTGTAGGTCTAAGGCTGAGTCAGAGCTGGCTGGAGATGGAGGTGCCGGCGCCATCTTTGGTCCGGATCTCTGCTGGGCCGTAGTCATGAATTTTAAGAAGAAATGGCTGAGATCGCCGTTTTGCCCTCCGCTGGAGGAGCCTTTCTGTTCTTTGAGCTTGTCTTTCCCCATCGGGGCAAAGTCAGGCTGGTTTCCTGGTGTGTGTGTGTGGGTTTCACAGAGCTGCGGATTCCAGGGGCTAAGGAGATGTGTGTTTCACTGCTCCATATGCCAAGCCACTCCCCCCACTATGGAGGAAACTGTATCAATATGCAGCCATCCACCCCACCTGTTATTTTCCCCTGTTGGTTAAAAGTCTGTAATGTGCCAGGGCAGGAGAAGTGGTTTTAGGTCTCTGTACTTTTGAGTTTCTAGTTATTTTTGTGCTAGTTAGGTCACATGCGGGTCCCTATGGCTGAAGAGACTGCTGAGATAATGAGCTGGGTGTACCAAGATGGCTGCCAATTTTAGGCCCTAAATCTTTCAGATGAGTCTCAGTGTTTTGAGCAGGTTGGGGCTTCTGCAGGGCTCTATGGATGGACAAATAGTAGCTGTATAAGCTCTGTAGAGTTATCTTCCAGTCCCTGGATCTTTAAGAGACCTGATGTCTGAGATTGCGGCCCTCAAAATTGCGGCCGCGCTAGGCCTCAGTAGGCCGCAACTCAAGCCTCGGACTGGCGTAGATTGAAAGTCCCGAATTCAGTTCAGAGTGGAGCCGGTTGGGAGGGGGGGGGACTTCAGGGTATAAGGACCAGGATACCAGTAGGGCGGATGGCTGGTAACTTTTACAATATTTGGATATAATTTTTTCTTGATTTGCTATTAATGGGCATTTAACCACTTCAGCCCCGGAAGGATTTCCCAATTTAGGACCAGAACACTTTTTGCGATATGGCACTGCGTCGCTTTAACTGACAATTGTGCAGTCATGCGACGTTGTACCCAAATTAAATTTGCGTCCTTTTTTTCCCCACAAATAGAGCTTTCTTTTGGTGGTATTTGATCCCCTCTGCATCATTTCTGATCACTGCTATAAACAAAAAAAGAGCGACAATTTTGCAAAAAAAAAAACAATATTTCTTACTTTTTGCTAAAATACAAATCCAAAAAAAATTTTTTCATTAGTTTTGGTCAATTTATATTCCTCCTCATAATTTTGGTAAAAAAAATCTAAATTCGGCATTTGATTGGTTTGGGCAAAAGTTGCCGCGTTTACGAATGATGAGAATTCATTGCTGAGGTTTTTATTATTTTTTTATATTTTACTAGTAATGGCGGCAATCTGCGATTTTTATCGGTACTGCAATATTACGGCAGACATGTCAGACCATTTTGACACTTTTTTTGGGACCATTGGCATTTATACAGCGATCAGTGCTATGAAAATGCACTGGTTACTGTGTAAATGCCATTGGCAGTGAAGGAGTTAACCTGGAGGGGACGCTCTAAGGGTTAACTGTGTTCCCTCAGTGTGTTCTAACTGTGTGGGGGCTGGGCTGGCAGGGGGAGGGGAGTGATCACGGCTTCCATATACAGGAAGCCTGTGATCACAGAGATCCGTGTTTACATACACGGACCTCCGTTTTCTCACTGCGGGGGAGCCATCGCGGGTAGTCGGTGGAGATCGAGTCCGCCCTACCCGCTCCCTGGCAGGGTTGTCAACCGCCAGTAAATTTACTGACAGTTTGTAAAAATCAGTGATTTTTACAACTGTCTATAAATATCAGGGTCTGATAATTTGTCATGCTGTGCTGACTTTTTAAGTGTAAACCAGGCAAACTACTTGATATGGGTATTGTCAGTGTTTCCATGTTGTGTTTAAATATCAATTATCTTAGTTTTTAATAAGAGTTCTATTATTTTTCAGGTTGCCAGTAAAAAATGTGCTCCGCCAGTAAATTTCCCATGTTTTGCCAGTAAAAAATGTTGCGGGAGGTTGGCAACACTGCTCCCTGGCCCCCCGTAACACAATGAGCGCGCGCACAATACTCGTTATTGCGGCCGCCGTCAGGTGATAGCGTTTCGCGATAGCGAACCACTTTGCCGCCATCAAGCCACAGCGAGCGGTCAGCAAGTGGTTAAAGGGAAAAATAATATATCATAAAAAATTGTTATTTGTTTGGGGAAAAAAATTGTCACACAAGCCATTTTGTAATTTAATGTTTAACCACTTGCCTACTGGGCACTTTCACCCCCTTCTTGCCCAAGCTAATTTTCAGCGCTGTCGTAGTTTACTCACAAATGTGCAGTCATGCAACGCTGTACCCAAATGAAATTTTTTATCGTTTTTTGATACAGATAGAGCTTTCCTTTGGTGGCATTTAATCACCACTGGGTTTTTTATATTTTACTAAACAAAAAAAGACCAAGAAGTTTGGGAAAAAAACGTTCTTTGTTTGTTATAAAATTGTGCGAATAAGTCATTTTTCTCCTTCGCTGATGGGCACTGATTGGCACTGATGGGGCTGCACAGATAATCAGGGCACTGATGACCAGTGCCCTGATTATCAGTATAATGTCTCCTGTCACAGGAAAGCCGATTATCCGCTTTCCTTTCTTCTCACACTGACAGCTCTGAGAAAAGGACATGCCGATAACCGACATTTGTTTATATGTAAATACACAAAAAAAGCTGCGCTGAAAAGTGTCCAAAGTGATTAATAGTCCAACCAAGAGTCCTTCAAATTGTTAATGAATCTTCTCATGTGAAAAATACTTGTGCAGAAATCCATTACCAAAGTGCAAATCACCACTGAAGACAGGGTCGGATTCAGGTGCCCGCCACCCGCCCCCCTCACCCCCGAAAATATTACTGACTGACTCTCTATCTTGTGCCGACTGGCATCTAGCAACCAGTGACCAGTGTTGCCAACCTCCCGCAGCGTTTTTTACTGGCAAAACATGGGAAATTTACTGGCGGAGCACATTTTTTTACTGACAACCTGCAAAATAACAGAACTCCTATTAAAATCTAAGACAAATTATATTTAAATGCAACATGGAAACACTGACAATACCCATATCAAGTAATTTCCCTGGTTTAGACTTAAAAAGTCAGCACAGCATGACAAATTATCAGACCCTGATATTTATAGACAGCTGTAAAAATTACTGATTTTTACAAACTGCCAGTAAATTTACTGGTGGTTGGCAACCCTGCCAGTGACGTCAGTCACATCCAAGCCACTGCTGAGGAGGAGGAGAGCAAGGCCCCAGATTTCAAAGCGGAGCCGCCTTCCTCCTCTGCGCCTTGTGCGAGTGTTGGCTCCACCCACCTCCTTCCATTTTCTGCAGGCTCCAGCCTCCAATGCAGTGGGAAGACAGAAAGAAGCAATGGCACTGTGTCACTGTGTGATTGCTGCCTGCAGTGCAATCCCGACCCGGATCCCGCTTCACTATTGCTATTGCAATCTCTATTGCTCCTTAATGGGAGCCCCTCCCTCACCAGAGCACCTAAGTAAACGAATAATAATGAGTACAAAAATTAATCATAGTATAAAATCACAGAACACAGGTTGTATGCCAATATTTATGCAAACCATGCAGACCAGGCCATTTTTTGCGATACAGCATTGCGTCGCTTTAACTGACAATTGCGCGGTCGTGTGATGCTGTACCCAAACAAAAATGTCCTTTTTCCCCACAAATAGAGCTTTCTTTTGGTGGTATTTGATCATCCCTGCGGTTTTTATATTTTGAGGTATAAATAAAAAATGTTTACAATTTTGAAAAAAAAAACAATATTTTTTACTTTCTGCTATAAAACAGCCAGTAAAAAAATCTAATTTCTGGTAAAATTTTGGTAAAAAATCCCAATAAGCGTATATTGATTGGTTTGCGCAAAAGTTATAGTGTCTACAAAATGGGGGATAGATTTATGGATTTTTTTTTTTATTACTAGTAATGGTGGCAATCAGTGATTTTTTAGCAGGACTGCGACATTGCAGCGGACAAATTGGACACTTTTGACACTTTTTTGGGGACCAGTGACACCAATATAGTGATCGATGCTAAGAATATGCACTATCACTGTACTAATGACACTGGCAGGAAAGGGGTTAACATGAGGGGCGATCAAAGGATTAAGTGTGTCCCTGGGAAGTGATTGCTAACTGTGTGGGGGATGGACTCACTAGATGAACTGAGTGATCCGTGTTGCTGATTAGCAGGAACATAAGATCACCCTGTTCATCTCTGATTTAGCTCTGTGGGGAGCAATCGCGGGTTGCTGCCAGACGTCACATCCTCTGGACCCACTGATTAGCTCCCCCTCTGGCCAATCAGTGCACGCGTACACCCCCGCTGGCTATTGCACGAAATGATTTACAGGTACGTAGTTTAACACAATAGAGCCAACCTGCCGCAGTATATGTACTATGGCTGGTTGGAAAGTGGTGGTTAAACGAATCCTGTCTGTAATGTAATAATCTAATCTGGAATGATAAACGTGTCACAGTTTTAAACAAGGTTAGGACTGTATGATACGTTAAATACAGTTCTGTAAGCAACACCTTATTTTCCGGCAGTGCCCCTCCCAAGACTAGGCTCTGGATCCACCCCTGACTAAAGATGTACGCTTACCAGAACCTTATGACCCTTTAGTTACAGAGGGTCAAACACGCATGTGAATAAGCCCCACATCTGCGTTTTCCTCCACTGGCACTGAGCCTCCAGGTCCACAACTACTCCGCAGTTTGAACCAGCGTGTACTGTTTAAAAATGCAGAAAATTGCCAATGGTGCAATAAAAGTATGGGCGTTATATTCAAAAAGACATACACAAAACACAGCTCTCATTGCATATATAAAAACCGGCATAGACCGGCAGAAGTAGCAAATCGCGGTGGTTGAATGTCTCATCGTCCGACCGGTTCCGTTCTAGACACTTGACCACCCGGCCAATTCTGGCAGGTCGCTCCTACATTTAAAAATCATAATTTTATTGCTAGACGCCTTTGATTAAAGTCACTTCTGGGTTCCCTGGCTCCGGTCCCCTTTGTTTTGGAACACACGCCGTGCTGTGTGGAGACTGCAAGCGAACCGTGGAGCTGTACATGTTGGCGCTGACTTACAGCACCATAAAATGTGAGTGTACTCTTTTTCACTTATTTGTTAACAAGTTTTTAAATAAACAAATTGCGCGATGATCCTTGATATGCTTTTCCAGAGGAGACATTTGTGTGTGTAGAAGTATCGTTTCCATTCACCTATTGTGGGCTGGAGAGATTAACCATTGCCACAATGCCTATTTGATTTATTGTTCTGGTGAGTTTGCACCCCTTATGCACGAGATTTGTGGTGGAGCACTACTTTGAAGGACATATTTGAATCTACACTATTCTATGGGGCACAGTTATGGATTTTTTTATGAAGACACTTGAATAATAATTTTCACAGACATTATTATAATTTTTCTATTTTACAGTTTGTTTTATGATCACTTATTACTTTTCATTATTGTCATATGAGCTGGCGCCACACTCCTTTTCATGTATCTGGTTTTATTTAGCTTGAGTGGTTTATCCACTTTAAAAGGGGCAGCGAGCTCATAAATTTTGGTAATTAGGTGCCATTGCTTGTCTTTGTACTGATTGAATATAGCAGGTAGGATTTAAGCAGAAGCTTAGTCAGTAAGCAAGCCAAAGGTCGGTATCAAGTGGTTGCAGGTTGGGATCAAGCAGAAGTGTAGTCAAAGAACAAGCCAAAGGTCCGTAACTAGTGGTAGCAAAGATAGGGGGGCAGCAGGAGTGGCAAGAGTGAGACATTGGCTGGTGAGAGCACAATCTGGCAAACAGGTAGTGCAGAGACGTGGCTTAAATCAGGAAGTTCATGGGAGGAGCAAAGAGTTCAAGGTTCACAAGAAACAACACATAAGGCAAGGTTGCCTAAGCAATCAGACAGGGACCTGTCCAGCATTTCAGGTGGCTAAGCGAGAAGGATTACTGCCTGACACAACAGAGGTTCCTGGTTCAGGTCCAGACCCTGACATTTGCATTGTTTACAGAAGCCATTTTCAACCAACATTCCATGGAACCCTAGGGTACCTTCAGCGTTTGCTATGGTTTCCTTGAGCTGTGGCTGATTGACCTCCTATTTAATTGTGTCTACATAATTGGAGGACCAATGCCACTTGGCAAAGCCAACAGTGATGATCCTTTTAGCTGTCTGGAAGGGTAAAATTCTAACCACCACTGTAAGGGTCGTTTTATGTCTTAAGAACTACCGATCCTCTTATGAACACTGTAAGCAGGTGGTTAAAAAAATTTTTATCTGGGGATCCACAACCCCTTTTAGAAGATCCCGTCCTCCGGAATTGACACAGACGACACGGTTTTACATGAAGACAACTTCCAATAGTCTTATGAACTCTTTCGACGATATTCAATTCCAACGATGACCTCCAACGTCACTTATAACAGTTGAAAAACAATGGAGTTTCCTCGCGGTTTTTGTAAAAAGTACAGAACCCCCTTAGGAATGATTTTGGTTAATTAACTCCCGACTACCGTTTTCGCGGTGGTTGTAACCACCAGTCATCCTTGTTTCGTTGGGAATGTCACCACCAATCTTAAAATGGGAAGGTCTGTCGATTTTCCTAGTAGTGACAACCGAAACGGTTCACCGTAACCAGGAGGTTAATACATCTGTGTTAATTTATC
>BLSH010314447.1:646570-659509 GCA_018402905.1 Glandirana rugosa | reverse complement strand
TCGTCGGCTACTATTTCCCGTTGGATTAGACAGACCGTGACCCATGCATATGAGCTTCGGGGCAAGGTTCCCCCTTTTCCGGTCACGGCTCATTCCACCAGGTCGGTCAGTACCTCCTGGGCGTTCAGGCACCAGGCTTTGGTGTCTCAGGTGTGCAAAGCGGCCACTTGGGCCTCAGTGCACACGTTTACTAAGTTTTACAAAGTTGATGTTTCAGCATCTGCGGATGCTGCTTTTGGCCGCAAAGTTTTGCGAGCAGCGGTGTGAGTGCGTCTGGCGCTCCCTGAGAGGGTTCTGTTGGGTACAGTTGTTGTTGTTTGCCCACCCCTCTAGTTTTTTGGCACTGCTTTGGGACGTCCCCATGTGTCAATTAAGAAGAGCTGCGTCTGTCAGTGAACGTAAGAGAAAAAGGGATTTTATTATAACTTACCGTAAAATCCTTTTCTCTGAGTTCACTGACAGACGCAGCTCCCACCCCTCTGTTTTTTTTGTTGCACTGCTGGTGACAAACTGTATGCCATTGGCCAGCAGGGGGTTTTATAGGCTCAGGTGAGGACGGCCCCCATGGGAGGGGCCAGCCTATCCCTGATGCTTTTGCATCTGTTTTGCCTAGTCACTCCTGATAGGATGACATAAAACCCACGTGTCAATTAAGAAGAGCTGCGTCTGTCAGTGAACACAGAGAAAAGGATTTTATGGTAAGTTATAATAAAATCCCTTTTTTCCCGGCACTAGATGTGACCCATCTACATCTAGTGACGGGAAACAGGCGGAACACCAACACCAGAAATCCTCTTGGGTAAATCCCAACAAAAGCGACTTATGACCTACCTGTAAAAAGGGGTCATAAGCATCTGGTGAGTGGCCATTTCTTATTCGAGCACGGGTGATACCTAGGACAGCACCTTAAAAGCATTTTTATTTTGATACCCACAGTTTGGTATTGGGAATAAGACTTTTTATATGAACTGTTAACTATGGATTTTATATGAGTCAGAACATGTACCCATGCACATGAACTATTTCATGTGGAAAATATTTATTTTCACCTATTTTTAGTCCTGGAATTATGCACTGTACTGTACTTTATGCACTTTACTAATAGTCATATTAGATTGTAATGCACTTTAATCTTATGTGGAATGATGTGATTCACCATCGTTCACCAACTATAGGTATTGCGCCACCACCTTTATCACATTTTATATAAGTCCTGTATATTAATAATAATTTTCTGAAGGGAGTGGGGATTTGATTTGGCACACGGGGATGGATAAAGTAGGAAAGCAATGTATTTAATGAACCATCGTATACAGAAAAAAGGTTTAAATGAATGAGCTGGCCAGTGTCTTAGGTGTCAAAACGACTTTAAAATGCACAGCAAAAACCCATAAACATTATGAAAACCCTTTATTGTGCCAGCCTGTCCACACTTACAGGAAATCTGTCCCTGTAGACTGCTGTTAGTTTTGCCCAATGCCAAGTCCCTTTGGCACAGAAGGTTACAATATTATGGTGTTATTTAGAATAGCAATCAGTGGATGTTTGCCGTTCCCAGAAATGACTTTGTGACTTGGCAAATGGATGAGTAATTGTATAGCATCTGTGTAACTTTTCTGCTACATTTTCAGCCATATGTTGAGGCCAATTTGTGTACACAAAAGGGGATAGGAAAGTCGTGGGACACTTGAAGCTCCTTGTAGCTGTTACTGGTTAGGCTAGAAAGAGCGCCAGATTAGTGTGGTTACCCTATTCCCGGGAGAATGGCATTGTGTGATCATTACAGCAGCAAAGCATGTTCATTACTTTTTTGCCATGAACATAACCAGGGTGGGGTGTGTTTGAAGATTATACGTTGTAGGAAATAAAGTTTGGCTCATTGTTACTGCCGTTTTCAAGATGGGCAAAGCTGGCAGATTACTAGAACACTTGTAGGTGGGCCTAAGCCCAGTGTACTCAATCAGAGAAAGACCATACACACAGTCCTTGATGTTATGATTATATTTTATATTGCATATACACTGATCAGCCATAACATTATGACCACCCACCAAAATCCATTGAGGCATGGACTCTACACTAAACCTCTGAAGGTATGCTGGGGTTTCTGGCCCGAAGCCATCAGTAGCAGATCCTTTAAGACCTGTAAGTTGCGAGGTGGGGCCTCCATGCATCAGACTGTTTTTTATAGCACATCCCACAGATGCTCGATTGGATTGAGATCTGGAGAATTGGGAGGCCAAGTCAACACCTCAAACTCATTGTGTTCCTCAAACCATTCTTGAATTATCCTCTTTACAAACGCCCCATAGCAGATTTACTGCTACAGGGCGGGTACTCTGTGCAGAATCATGTGTATACAGCATCTCACAAAAGTGAGTACACCCCTCACATTTTTGTAAATATTTTATAATCTCTTTTCCTGTGACAACACTGGAGAAGTGACACTTTGCTACAGTGTAAAGTAGTGAGTGTACAGCTTGTATAAATTTGCTGTACCCTCAAAATAACTCAACACACAGCCATTAAATGTCTAAACCACTGGCAACAAAAGTGAGTACACCCCTAAGTGAAAATGTCCAAATTGGGCCCAAAGTGTCAATATTTTGTGTGGCCACCATTATTTTCCAGCACTGCCTTAACCCTCTTGGGCATGGAGTTCACCAGAGCTTCACAGTTTGCTATTGGAGTCCTCTTCCACTCCTCCATGACGACATCATGGAGCTGGTGGATGTTAGAGACCTTGCGCTCCTCCACCTTCCACTTGAGGATTCCCCACAGATGCTCAATAGGGTTTAGGTCTGGAGACATGCTTGGCCAGTCCATCACCTTTACCCTCGGCTTCTTTAGCAAGGCAGTGGCCGTCTTGGAAGTGTGTTTGGGGTCGTTATCGTGTTGGAATACTGCCCTGCGGCCCAGTCTCAGAAGGGAGGGGATCATGCTCTGCCTCAGTATGTCACAGTACATGTTGGCATTCATGGTTCCCTCAATGAACTTTAGCTCCCCAGTGCCAGCAGCACTCATGCAGCCCCAGACCATGACATTTCCACCACCATGCTTGACTGTAGGCAAGACACACTTGTCTTTGTACTCCCTACCTGGTTGCTGCCACACACGCTTGACACCATCTGAACCATATAAGTTTATCTTGGTCTCATCAGACCACAGGACATGGTTCCAGTAATCAATGTCCTTAGTCTGCTTGTCTTCAGCAAACTGTTTGCGGGCTTTCTTGTGCATAATCTTTAGAAGAGGCTTCCTTCTGGGACGACAGCCATGCAAACCAATTTGATGCATTGTGCGTCGTATGGTCTCAGCACTGTGTTTCGCTTTCGTCTAGATAGCAAGGCTACTTTGCGGTATAAGCAAGGAAGTTTAGACCGGTTTTGTGTATTAATGAGCTTTTACTGAACAAAAATGCTGTACATACAAAACTATTACAATATTAGGAATACAAATCAAGACTGACAGATTTCTATAGCAAATTAGCCAACCAACAAAATATAGTCTGTAACAACAGAAATACACTTAAATGTTACTTAGCTTCAGTTACTGTATTCGTGATCTCCGTTGACAACGATCTTCTGGAGACCAGGCACTTTCCTTTATGATGACCCTTTCAATGCTAATCCATGGTGAGAGTGAGCTCTGCTCTTCTCTGCTCTTCTTTTATATGGCTCAGTTCGTTTACAATGGTTACAAACCTTAACGACGGACTAACCGAAAAAATATCTGAATGCCTGTGTATTCCCAAATTCTACCTCAAGACTCTGCCATTACAAATATACAATTGTTTACAGTATCTATAGAGACAACTGTCAAACTGTAAACAACAATGCTAACAAACTCATTTACCTTAACAATCAACTGACAACTGTCCCATTGTTTCAGGACAGCCTGTGTTACCAAGGCATTTGTTTGAGAAGCATCCTCAAACAAACCTGATCTGTTAAAATGAGTCTGATAGATAAATCATTTGTTCATATAAAATATATTTTATATCAAACGCAACACACACACTGACAGGCTGATCCCTCACCCCTTCAACCTCTGCAGCAATGCTGGCAGCACTCAAAAATCTATTTCCCAAAGACAACTTCTGGATATGACGCTGAGCACGTGCACTCAACTTCTTTGGTCGACCATAGCGAGGCCTGTTCTGAGTGGAACCTGTCCTGTTAAACCGCTGTATGGTCTTGGCCACCATGCTGCAGCTCAGTTTCAGGGTCTTGGCAATCTTCTTATAGCCTAGGCCATCTTTATGTAGAGCAACAATTCTTTTTTTCAGATCCTCAGAGAGTTCATTGCCATGAGGTGCCATGTTGAACTTCCAGTGACCGGTATGAGAGAGTGAGAGCAATAACACCAAATTCAACACACCTGCTCCACATTCACACTTGAGACCTTGTAACACAAACGAGTCATATGACACCAATTTGGACATTTTCACTTAGGGGTGTACTCACTTTTGTTGCCAGCGGTTTAGACATTAAAGGCTGTGTGTTGAGTTATTTTGAGGGGACAGCAAATTTACACTGTTATAGAAGCTGTACACTCACTACTTTACATTGTAGCAAAGTGTCATTTCTTCAGTGTTGTCACAGAAAAAGATATAATAAAATATTTACAAAAATGTGAGGGGTGTACTCAATTTTGTGAGATACTGTGTATATATACACGTGATTCTGCACTTCCGAGTTATGGAAGCGGGCTTGATGTCCGTCTGGACCCGCCGATCGTTCGGTATGAATCTGACAGAATGACAGCCTACCTGTCTGTAAACAAGCATACTGGTTGGTGAGTTTAGCTGGGCATTTTCTCTGGTTTTGTCTTTCATGCGTTTGCCCTTCCATGTGCTCCTTGCTGTGAAAGCCAGTTATAGGTGGGGACAGGGGCCATCTCTTTGTTACAAGTGTAGATTTGGTCAGGAGACACACTGGGCACATTTGCTGCCATTGTCCTATGTGCTGGGTTTCCAATGTGCCCCTGTGCCTTTAAGGAGGATGGGGCTACCTCCAGGCCCACTTGCTCCTTATCTATCCATTAGAATGCATCTGCTTCCATTGTGGAGACCCTCAAAATTTAGAAGGTTAGGACTGCAAGTGATACACAGGGTGCCGTGAAAAGGCCCTGCAGCTTACGCATGCGTTTGCAAATGTGTGCTAACTAAACCAGTGTTTTAAACGCATTCTGTTGAACAGGTTAATTGGATTGGTAAGCAGACTGGTTGTTGAGTTTAGCTGTGAATTTTCTCTGGTTTTGTCTTTTATGTAAACAAGGCAGACTGTCGTTCCGTGAGTACAGAAGACATGAATCCTGTGAAGCAGAAACACAGATCCATGCCTTCTAGTAGTAAAAGCACCTCTGCCTCAGTTAGTAAACACTCCCTAGGCACACATAATACCCTTTGTTTGCCCTGATGTGAAATCCTTCCCTGCCAGTGTCGTTAGTACAGTGACCATGTATACTTTTAGCACTGATCACTGCATTAGTGTCACTGGTCCGCAAAAAAGTGTCAAAAGTGTCAGTTAGTGTCCGATTTTGTCTGCCGCAATATCGCAGTCCCGCTATAAGTCACTGATCGTCGCCATTACTAGTAAAAAAATAAATAAATAATAACATCCCATAGTTTGTAGACGCTATAACTTTTGCGCAAGCCAATCAATTATTAGGCTTATTGGGATTTTTTTTTTACCAAAAATATTTAGAAGAATACATATTGGCCTAAATTGATGAAGAAATTAGATTTTTTTTTTTTTTACCTTTTTTATTGGGTATGTTTTATAGCAGAAAGTAAGAAATATTGTTTTTTTCAAAATTGTCGGCCGTTCTTTGTTTGTAGCTCAAAAAATAAAAACCGCAGAGATGATCAAATGCCACCAAAAAAAGCTCTATTTGTGGGGGAAAAAAGGGCATTAACTTTTTTGGAGTACAGTGACGTGCAACTGTGCAATTGTCAGTTAAAGCACGCTGTACCATATCGCAAAAAATGGCCTGGGTGGGGGGGGGGGGAGTATACCTTCCGGAGCTGAAGTGGATAATCAGGCCACCTTCTTCTATTGCTCTGTGGTCCAGTTCTGATGCTCACATTTCCATTGTGGGCAGTTTTGGCTGTGGTCATGGGCCAGCATGGGCACTCTCACTGTTCTGCGGCTATGCAGCCCCATACACAACAAACTAATGCACGGTGTATTCTGACATCTTTCTATACAAACCAGCATCAAGGAGGTTGTTAAGGTTCATTTTTTTATGCTTGCCTCCTCTGTGCAAGGGTTTAACACAGAGCAGCCCCAAGCCTCCTCTTCAGGGGTCCCCCGGCGGCACTCCTGGCTCCTCTTCTCAAGTGCCCCCACGGACAGCCGCTTTCCCTGAGGGCACTCCCAAGTCCTGCTGCTGCCTCCATTGACACAGACAGCAGGACTCGGCCCCGCCCCCGGCTCCTGTGTCACTGGATTTGATTGACAGCAGCGGGAACCAATGGTTTCTGCTGCTATCAATCTATCCAATGAAGACCCAAGACAACTGCTGGTGCAGCTGTTCTCGTCCGCATCACTGGAACAATCGGTTTCAGGTAAGTAAAAGTGGGGCTCCGGGGGGCTGCTGCACTACAGAAGGTTTTTCACCTTAATGCATATGCATAGTTAACTTTGTCAGCAATTTGAGCTCCAGTAACTCTTCTATTGGATTGAATTACATGGGCCAGCCTTGGCTCCACACCTCCATCAATGAGCCTTGGCCGCCCAAGACCCTGTTGCCAGTTAACCAGTTTTCCTTCCTTGGACTACTTTTGATAGACCCTGACCACTGCATACTGGGATCATCCCACAAGAGCTGCCGTTTTGGAGTTGATCTGACCCAGTCATCTGACCATTACAAATTGGCCCTTGTCAAAGTCGCTCAAATTCTGACGCTTGCCCATTTTTTGTACTTTCAACACCTCAACTTCAGGGACAGCATGTTCATGTGCTGAACAATATATTTCGCCCACGCTCAGATTTCATTGTAACGAGATAACGATTCACTTTACCTGTCAGTGGTGATAATGTTATATGGCTGATCAGTGTAGATTAGCAGTAATGAATAATAACAGTATTGGTAGGCACTGGAGGGGTGGAGGGCAGTGTACTGGGATGGCACTATAATGTCTCTGGGAAGAGCCCCGCAGTACTATTTGGAATACTGGTATTTTTCTAGGCAGTCATAGTCCCTGATCTGACCCTACTCGCCAAGAATTTCTCCATGCACTATACACTTTTCCTCACCAATGGAATCTCTGGACACTGTAACCTCTTGATGTGGCAAGTGATAGGCTAGGAACAATCAGACAGCTGGCTCCTCTGAGAAACTGATGGAATTCTCTAGGGCAAGGGTGCTCAACCTGTGGTCCTCCATCTGCCTTTGGGAGTCATGCTTGCAACAGTGGCTTGCAATGCCTCATGGGACTTGTAGTTCTGCAACAGTTGGAGGGCCACAGGTTGAGCACCTATGCTCTAGCACAGTGGTTCTCAACCTCAATCGTCAAGTACCCCCAAAAGGCCATGTTTTCAGGTTTTCCTTTATCTTGCACAGGTGCTTTAAATCAGTCAATGGCTTGGTATTTTGGACAGCCATTTTATCTAAGAGAAATTCCCAAAACATGGCCTGTTGGGGGTACTTGAGGACCGAGGTTGAGAACCACTGCTCTAGGTAAAACTCCCCTAGCAGACTCCTCCCTATCTGTAATAATGATACAGTGCCACCTACAGGACAGAGCGGACACCTGCACCCTCCTACACACTGGTATAGAATACATGGATCTAGGGATGGGCTGAACAACCCCCTGTTCGGTTCGCACCAGAACTTTCGAACATCACGAAAGTTTGCAACCAAATAACGAACCCCATTGAAGTCTATGGGACCCGAACTGTAAAAATCAAAAGTGCCCATTTTGAAGGCTTATATGCAAGTAATTGGGCATACAACGATTATGGGGGTCCGGGTATTGCTCTGGGGGACATATATCAATGAAAAAAAGTTTGTAAAAAACGTCTTTTTAAATGAGCAGTGATTTAGTGATGCTTAAAGTAAAAGCATAAGAATGAAAAATTCCTTTCAATATAGTGCCTGGGGGGTTCCATTTAGTGTACCTGTGTATAGAAGCTACTGCAGCAATAATTGCATTTATAAAGCCCAAAAATTACATTTTCCCTGCAAGCTTTTTTTATTTTGTAAGCAACAGCTTGGGAAGCCAGTCTGTATGAAGGGGCCACAATGTAGTGCACTGGGAGCAAGATTGGATATTTTTTGGATAAATTCTGCTGTCTCTTGCACAGACTTTGGAAATAAGTAACAGGTTCGGAAAGATTGGGCTTTGGGTGTCGGTGGAGCCTTCACACCTTAACCCTATAAGAGGTACTCTAGATGAAAGCAAGAATTGGCCTTGCTGTCAAAAATTGAAATCATATGCAGCTGTCAAACGTGTGTAAAAATTGGTCTTTGGGTGTTAATTGTGTTCACGAAACCTACACCAAATCATTCTTCCAGATGAAATTAACACCCACAATGCTAGGCACTCTAAAAGTCTTGCAGAAATTCCACATCCCAAAAATACTTAATCAGTGACATCGGCATCAGGAGCTTCATAGCTGCTGGTAATCCAGGACTGATTCATTTAGATAAATGTCAGACGGTCCACGGAGTCTGTGGACAGATGCGTTCTATTATCAGTAACACAACCTCCTGCAGCACTGAATGCCCATTGGGAAAGCACGCTGGATGCAGGGCAGCCCAGCAGCTCAATTGCATACTGGGCAAGTTCTGGCCAGTGGTCTATTTTCATGACTCAGTAAGCCAGCGGATCGTCGACTGGAAAACTCTCCATCTCTGTTTTCACCCTAGATAATCATCCACAATGTGATGCAGATGCTGCCGATGGGATGTGGAAGCTGACAGCCCTGGGCAGCGAGGACTAAAAAAATTGTGAAATGCATCATTTAGGTGGCCGCCTTCTCCACTGCTCCTCTCTTGACCAACAGAAGCCTCAAAACTGCGTTTTCCATGACACTCTAACCTACCAGAGTCAGGAAAAACATTTGATAAACTCCTCTTTAAGGTGTCCTCAAGAGATTTTCTGCACTCTGTGGGGATGGGATGAGTTCTGAGACTTTCCCCTTGTAATGGTGGTCAAGGAGGGTTGCCAACCAATAGTGATCCTTCTCCTTTACGCCACATATTCTTGGGTCCTTTCGCAGGCTTTGAAGCATGAGGGAGCCCATGCACCGCAAATTTGCAGAGGCATGAGAAGCATACACCTCGGGGTCACTCAGCATTACAGTATCTGGAACTGCCTCCTCCCAGCCACGTACTACTCCCAAGGGTTCTGGGATGGAAAACCATCTCTTACTGTTTAATGTATGTCTTCCTCTGCTTCAATGCCTCCAAAACTGCCATAATCTTCCTCCTCCTCCTCCTCTGTTTCATCTTGTGTGTTCTGTGGCATAGGAATAATAGTGTCTGCATAAAGTGGGTGTCAGGAATAGTCCCTCCAGCTGGTGGCGCTGTGGCTCAGGGGTCCATGGGCTGCAGTTCCAGTATCCACCAGCGGGTGTCAGTTAGGGCTCACCTGTTGATGGCTCCTGGATCCATGGGCTGCAGTTCCAGTGTCCACCAGCGGGTGTCTCCCAGAAATCAGAGGCTCATGAGTCACCACCTGATGCTAGTTACAAGAAGGATATATAAACCGTGTCTACCATATGCTTAGTGCCTTGGTGTTTGTTCTCCATGTTCCTCTGAATCCCGAATCCTGAATCTGAAATCCTGAAATCTGTATCCTGAACCCTGAATCTGCTCCTGGACCCTGTCTTCAGCTTGTCTCTCCCCAGCGTTCCCCGGCATCCAATCCCATTCCTGTCTTGTCCTGCTCCCTGTTCCCTCTGACTGATCTCCTGTGCATGACCCTGGCCTGGCTTAGGTTTACGGTTTGGACATTTCCCTATACATGTTTAAGTAGTTTCACTAGTATTCTCTAAGCAGTTCACACATTTCTGGTCACACCAGTTGCTGACAGTGGGCCTTGAGAGGAAAGAAAGTCCTCCTCTTCCTCCTGCTGCTCTGCCTCGAGTGCCCTGTCCATAATGCCACGAAGAGTCTGCTCCAGCAGGGATAAAACAGGGACCATGTCACTGATGCATGCATTGTCACAGCTCACCATTTTTGTGGCCTCCTCAAATGGTGACAATACAGTGCATGCATCCTTTATGAGCAGCTATTGGCATGGGGAAATAAGTGCCATACTCAAACAGGTACTCGTTGAAAGCTGGGACCTGGGACACCCTGCGCTATACCATCATCCATGTCAGTGGAGGCTGCTGAGAGCTAATGAGGTATAGCGGGGGCAGACTGAGGTGTGTGGCTTTCAGGTGCTCTTGCCAATCGGCTGAGTGGTGGGAGGTTAAATGCCTTGTCAAACATGTGGTACCCAAATGGTTGGTGTTTTTGCCACGCTTGATGTGCTTGAGACAAAGTTTGCAAATTGCAACAGTGTGATCGGCTGCACGTGTGCTAAAAAAAGGCCCAGACAGCTGAGCTGTGGGAAGTAGGCTGGGAGATAACAGCTCCACAATCTGATGGAATAGGGTAACTGTTCTCTACTCTTCCATGATATCTGCCTCGTTTAGGTTGTGCCTCACCCTCACTTTCCTCCTCTGCTCTATCTGGCACCTAAGTCGCATCAGTGACATCATCATCATCATCTCCTCCATCCTCATTACCACTGGAGATAACTTGACAATACGCTGCTGCTGGGGGAGCATGAATGCCAATTTGTGTACCAGTGTTCCTGCCTTCCTCAACCTCAGAACCAACCTCTAAATCCAGTAGTGGTTGTGCATGATCAAAGAGCAAGTGGCTGACACTGTGTTCAAATAATTAATCTAAATCCTCCATGCCTGATGCTGGGGCTATGGCAGGAATAGCTGTGGACATGGAGGCAGGTTTAGCCACTCTCTGCTTGGGTGATGGAGGAGGATGAGGATGGTTTTCTAAGCATGTCCACCACCACCTCTGCATACTGTGGTTGGATAACACGGGCAACATCACTAAACAGAGGAAATGATGCCCTGCCTGAGGACTGACCATGTCCACCTTTGCCTGTGGACACATATGCTGCTGGCCCCCTCACAGTGCCATGGGAACATCTGCCTCTCCTTGTTGTCCTCCCAGACATGATAGGATAATTGGTGGGGGGTTCTTTATTAACAAAATGTAGCAATGATGTGGAAATGTGTAAGTGGATGCACTTTAATCAATGGAAAGTGGTGTTTGGTGCACTTTAACTTGAGTACTCACTACACAGATGCACTCCACTGATACACTATAATATATGGCAGCAAAACTGCACTGATACACTGCAATATACTGCGTTAAACATCCAGTAACGCACAGAAATGTACTGCGTTAAATGTGCAGTAACGCACTGAAATATACAGCGTTAAATTTGCAGCAACGCACTTAAATATACAGCATTAAACATTCAGTAATGCAGTGAACTATACTGCTATACTGAACTAAACGGAAGGAAATACACCGAAATATACGGCATTAAACTTGCAGTAACGCAATGAAATATACTACGTTAAACATGCACTACACTCACACTCCCTGAACGGTCCCTAGATTCACACTAATGTAAAGATGAATGGTGGTCACACTACACTCACATTGACTGAACTATCCCTAGATTCATACTAATGTAAAGATGAATAGTGGTCACAACACTACACACACTGACTGAACTATCCCTAGATTCACACTAAACTGATATTCTACACTGACAATAGAACCGCAATAGCACGCTATAGCACACTAACTGTCTAGTAGCACTGAACAGAGCCATGTTCTAGCTCTCTCCACGCTGATATCACACTAAAAATGGCCACTATTGAAAGAATACTTTTATAGTGTGGGGTGGGACTAAGAGCAATCAGCCATGATTGGATAGAGTCATCATGACAGCATCCAATCATAGCTCTGACAGTGCTCTGTGCCCTGACTGGGCAAATCTTTCATTGTTTCAGCCAATCAAGGCTTTCAATGCACTGTGCGGTGGCGCAGTGCATTGTGGTCATTCGGCGGTTAGAAAGCCCCGATAATTTGGTGGTTCGGCGCAAACTCCTGCTCGGCCCATCCCTAAATGAACCGCACTTTGTTAGGCTAATAAGATCACACAGTACTTTCAGGTATTAGGAGCATGTGACTCGCTTTCCTTTATTACAGAAATGTGCTGGTGCTTGGTTACATACTATAGTTAATCAGGTTAAACATGAATACAAGAACATATGGTTCAACCAATAGAAAAAATGAATAGATACATAGAAAACCTTCATATACAGAATCCTATACCTACAGTTGATTCAGAGGAAGGACTCTAACACAGTGTTTTTCAACAAGGTATCGCAGCACCTTGGGGTGTCGCAAGGAGGAGGGGGGGCCATGGCCATATCCCAGTCTGAGCACTACTCCTGTGTGTTAACTCCCATGCACTGCGACTCTGTAAGGAGAGCACAGCCCGCACAGTTTTCTCCTCCTCCTCCTCCCTGCAGCTATGTGTACTATTGCTGGCAAATCAGAAAGCTGTATTGCCACCCGCCCGCATCCTACCAATGTCATCAGTTGTTAAAAAAATGTCGGGCGGCACTACAGCTTTCTGTTTTCCCGGCAATAGTACACATAGATGCATGGAAGAGGAAGAAACTGTCTCTCTCTCCTCGCAGATACGCAGTGCACAGGAGTTAAGGATTTGACTATTACCCCTATCTCCTCCCCACACTAAATTGTTGACTACTGTAACCATCCTACGCCCGCCCACCGTTATGTCGAAAGACTAAACGGTCGTTATCATGTGTATCGACGTCCCTCCTCCTCCTCCTCTTTTGACACGCCCGACACGAGAGGAATGTCTCA